>OX465262.1:17718669-17926182 GCA_949987775.1 Aproaerema taeniolella
ATTGTTTCCACGCTCCAAGTGTTCCGGGCATTAGTCAGAGCGAAGTTCAAGACCTTATGGTACTGTACCGTATGTTTGTCTTGGTCCACACCAACATATCGTGCTCGCTCGAAGTGGATAATCACCAGCTTGAACTGATTGCTACCACGTACCGCCTTATTACGCAGTCTTGTGCCTTTGCTAAATTGTATTTTATTTCTCTCTTGAACCTATTACCTGTCTTGCACAATACTCACAAAAGTTTTCTGTTTTAGTTGATTTAGAAATACATTCAGATTTAGATAACAGATAACTCATTTATTTACAGCAAATTATAAAAAACAGTCTGTTTCTTAAAGTTGTTAAATTCCTTGCTACAGGGGATGTTATGTTTAAAAAAAATTGCACTTTGGAACATTTTGAATAAAACAACGTCTAATATGTGTCGATTCATATGTTCATATTTACCTGTATTAATTGACAGTTTCGGATGTGTATCATTTCTTTTAAATTTTATCATTACTAGGGCTTATATTCAGGCTCCCATAAGTTAGGAAAACTACATTGGGAAAGGAAATCATTCTGCATTCAGATTGCCGGCTCGTTACGTTATTGCAAATGTTAACAAATTCTTCTTCCGTGTAACGTTCAATCATCCGCCGCACCGACTACTAATCCACTATTAATTAGGTACCTAGTCAGACATTCCTGTGTCGATTTTACCTTTTGTTTAATAGTTTGACTGGACACTTAATTTTATTTTCAGACTAGCTTCCCGCGCGGGACTTCGTTCCCGTGGGAATTCTGGAAAATCATGTAAGTAGTGTATTATTGGGCATTCTAGACCACCTCCGCACTCACAGCCGTACAGCTCACTCCGTTCGCTTCCCGGCTTCGCTCCGGTGATCTAGTATACCCAATAATACACGGGAGTTCGTTGTCTAATTTAAACCAATGAGGTGTATCATCGTTATATATTTAAACTAGTGTAATTTAAAAAAATCTCATTTTCAAAAGACAAACGCTTCAGTACGTTAGTTATGAAATTTGTAAAACAAAAACAATTACTAACACTTGGTGAGGTGTACTCACCTAGTTCATACTATAAGGAAATGCGTCATGGAACACTTTTACCTAATACAATACGTTGTATTATTTGCGGTCCCTCTAATTGCGGAAAAACGAATTTGATGGTAGGGCTTTTGTTGCATGAAAACGGTCTTAGATTTAATAATTTATATATTTACTCTAAATCTCTCTTTCAACCAAAATATGTTTACTTAGAAAAAGTTATAAATTTGGTGCCAGAAGTTTCTTTTTTTAAATTTCACGAAAATGAGAAAGTGTTGTGTTCTAGTGAAGCTAAACCCAATTCAATTATTGTATTTGATGATGTATCATGTGAAAATCAAAACAATATTCGCGATTACTTTGCGATGGGAAGACATAAGAATATTGATTGTTTTTATTTGAATCAGACATATACCAAAATTCCGAAACAACTAATAAGAGATAATGCAAACTTGCTTATTTTGTTTAAACAAGACGATATAAACTTAAAGCATGTATATGATGAACATGTTTGTTCTGATATGACGTGGTTTCAATTTCGTAATATGTGCGCAACAGTGTGGAAGGACCAACACAGCTACATAGTAATTAACAAGGATTGTGAAAAAAACAAAGGTTGCTACAGGAGAAAATTTGATACATTTATTATTTTTGAGTCATGAAACATATAATAACCAGTATCACATCTTACCTATCATCATTAACATAATCGTAACAAAAGAGGTAAGACCGGAAACGAATTGGTAATGGAACAAAAATTAAAAAAACAGTTAATTAAATCAGCTGAAAATGTGAAAAAGAAGGTTGAACTGATGAAAAGTGCAAAAAATAATAGCAACCAAGTTTTAGAAAATTTATTTAAGCCTATCACAGAGCCATTAAATCAAATGTGTAAAAATAACACTCAAAAAAGTGTTAACTTTAAAAAAGACTACTTTGACAAAAGCACTGAGTATTTTGAAGAGGAAAATAATGAAACTGGGAGTGAACCTGAACATTCTGAAGATAGCAGTAAAAACATCAATCTTACTCCGAAGTCATTTGTACCTACTGTTGTGAGCTCTCCACCGAGTTCTGATACATCAACTGCTTCTTTTAAATCTATAAGTCCGAAGAGAGAATCACGGTCATGGTCGCTTTCATCAGATGTCATAAAGGATGTACCTTTTGGTCTTCGTTCAGATCGTGGAAAGCTTATGATGGGTAATACAAGAGTATTCGATGGAGAGAATATTATTAGTATAGGTGGTAAAGTTTATAAGAAAACTCCAGGTCTGATGGATTTATTAACAAAAACTAAACCAAATATAAAAGTTCTAACACAAAATGATATATTAAATTATAAGCAGATTTTAGTTGAAACAAACGCTCATAGACGTGATTATGATAGCAAAAAACCTATAAAGAGTAATAAAGGCACAAAATACCTTCATATAATAAAACCTCTATTCAAGTTAACAAGAAGTGACATCAGTACCAGTAACGAGAGTTTGGCTGAAGGAAAAGGATTGCATGTTCTTAAAAAAGTGAAGAAAAATAGCGATTTTATTTACTGGGATGATCCTAATGAATTAGTAGAAAGATTACAATTGCTTATAGCCTCCAAAGACGCTGGCAACACAGGGTTAGACAATGAAATACTATCCATTATAGAAGAGCTACGAGAGGCAAATATAATTAAGCTTTGATGATAATAAATTCATTTGATCTCGAATTTTACTAACAGCTACATCTGATTAAAAAATGAATATTGACAAATTCGGTCATCACGTACATAAACGTTTACGTCTACCGAATCATCTCGATGTATCATCAGATATACTAATGAAATCTGAGTTAGGAGTATATGATTTAAAACAAAATAGACTGCAAGGTTTGATTTCTCCAGTATCTGAAAATGATGCAGTAAATAAAGGATATGTGGATTCAATGTTAAAATACTATTGTACAAAGAAAGAAGTGCAATCGATAATTGAAACTGCTGTAGAGACACATCTTAAACTATTTAAAGCAAAGCTTCATGAAGCTTTAACACAAAGCTATTATTCAAAGCTAGAGATCGATCGTATGCTTCTCAAATTATCACCAGTTAAAAAAAATGAGTAAATTGTCTGTGGTTAACGAACTTCATAAACCTGCAAGGAAAAATTTTCTTCGACGTCGTACTGTTATAAAAGGAATCGATGATTTGTGGCAAGCTGATTTGATCGATATGCAAAAGTATGCTAGAGAAAATAAAGGATACAAATATATACTCGTTGTGGTCGATACACTGTCTAAATATGTGTGGTCGAAACCATTAAAAACTAAAGGGAAAGAAGAAATAGTTAAAGCAATGGAATCGATTTTAAACGAATCTAATCGATATCCTCGTAACTTACAGACGGACATGGGGAAAGAATTCTACAATTCATTGTTTAAAAATTTAATGAAAAAATACACTATTAACCATTACTCGACTTACTCTACAAAAAAAGCAGCAATAGTAGAAAGATTGATTAGAACTTTAAAGTCAAAGCTTTACAAACATTTTAGCTTTCAAGGTAAATATTCGTGGTTAGGAAACCATCTGAAATCCATTGTTGATGAGTATAATAACAGTGTGCATCGCATAACCAAGTACAAGCCAAGTGATGTAAACTCTCAAAATGAATACATTGTTAAAGGAAATATTCATGAATCATACTTTAGAAACAATACGCATCGAAATAAATATAAGATTGGGGATCAAGTACGTATTAGCAAGTATAAAAGTCAATTTTCTAAAGGATATACCCCTAACTGGTCTACAGAAATATTTAAAATCATAAAGGTCAACAACACAAACCCTGTTACTTATTTTATTCAAGATAAGAGTGAAAATAAAATACTTGGAGCATTTTATGAACATGAATTACAAAAAACTAAATGTCCTGATATATACCTTATTGAAAAAGTTATCAAACGAAAAAATAATAAACTTTTTGTTAAATGGTTAGGCCTTAGCGAGAAACAAAATAGTTGGATTTCTGTAGACAAACTAATTTAATATAAATCAGATCATTATCAATGCAATATTCATTGATATAATATCAATGAAGGGAGCAGGACTTCTTAATAATATTTTAAATAATTTACCTGTAGAGCTACATTTACCCGGATATCAATATTGTGGTCCCGGTACAAAACTTCGCAAACGTTTGCTGCGAGGCGATAGAGGTATTAATCAGCTAGATACTGCTTGTATGCATCACGACATTGCATACTTAAACAAAGACATAAAAGCGCGCCATAAGGCAGATTTAGACTTAATAAACATGGCTAAAAAAAGGCTTCGGTCCAAAGATGCTAGTAAAAGAGAAAAAATAGATTCCTGGTTGGTAAAAAATATCATGAAAGCCAAACTGAAAGTTGGGGCTGGCGTTCATACATTTCGTGGTGTAGTGAACAAAATACGTTCACAGTTAAAAATGCTGAAAAATAAAGATAGCACTCACGCAATAAAGATTGCGTACGCAGCTGCTAAAAAATTCTTCAAGAATAAAAAAGGATTGCGCATACCTCGAATAATTACTATTCCAAAAACTGGTGGAATATTGCCTCTCATTCCTATATTTGCTGGGCTGTCAGCATTAGGCTCGTTAGCTGGAGGAGCAGCTGGAATTGCTAAAGCTGTTAACGACTATAAAGTAGCTAAAAAAAACCTTCAAGAGTCAGAACGACACAACAAGATTATGGAATCAATAGCCATTGGTAAAGGACTGTATATTAAACCTTACAAAAAAGGATGTGGATTGTTTGTTAATTCAAAAAACTGAAAAAAAGGCTACCCAGGCGAGCACTTACTAATATTGACATTTTGAAACATTCTCAAAATATTCCTTTTTTTAGAGGTGTCTTTATGAGAGACACTTTACCAAAAAAACCAAATAAAATGGAATGCGGCGTCATTAATCTGGATAGCGTCAATAATTCAGGCACTCATTGGGTAGCGTATGTAAAAATTTATAACTATTGTGAATATTTTGATAGTTTCGGAAATCTGAAACCTCCCCTAGAATTTTTAAAATACATGAATAATTTACCAGTTAATTATAACTACAATCAATATCAACATTTTAATACATCTAACTGTGGACATCTATGTTTAAAGTTTTTGAATGAATTTTGGGATTGTAAAAGAAATAAATGAATTTAAAATAATGTTCCAGTTGAATGTTTTTATTTCAACGATGGCTTTCACACTGTCTATAACAGATAACAAATCTATTCTCACTACTAATTATTCACCTCCTCTAGAACTAGATGGTGAATACGAATGTGCACTGTTATATTTCTCCACCTTTTACTCAATACCGAATGTTGATGCAAAAAACAACAAGTTTTACTACGGTGATAAGGAAGTTCTCGAAATACCAGAAGGCTCCTACGAACTTCATGACATCAGCGATTTTTTGCGATCGCATGTTAAAGGTTGCACTTTAAGATTGTCTTCAAATAATAATACTTTAAAGGCAAATTTGCTGTGTACCAAAGATGTTCACTTTGAAAAAGAAAACTCATGTGGTAATTTATTTGGTTTTGGGAAAGAGATCTTGAAGGCAAATATATTACACGAATCTCGTTATCCTGTCAGCATTCTACCAACAACCATTGTGCGAATAGAATGTGACATAATAAGCGGCTCTTTTGTAAATGGTAAACCTCAACATATAATATACGAATTTGCACCAAACGTACCTCCAGGCTATAGAATCATACAAACACCAAAAAATTTGATCTATTTTCCTGTGAACCAAAATTCAATTTCTGAAATTAATATAAGACTATTAGACTCCAATAATAACTTGATTAATTTGCGTGGTGAAGAAGTGCAGTTGTATTTACATCTTACAAAAAAATGATAGATTTTAATAATGAAGGTAAAGTTAATAAAACAACGAACAAAATACAAAACCATGCTAGTGTGAAAACGGCTCCTCTTAAAAGAAGACATCCCAGAAGAAAAATTAAGCTAAATAATAGTAATAAGAAGTTTTTGAAAATTATTGGTTTATTAAAATGAATATTTTGAACGTGTTGGAATCTCCAGTAGTAGACAACAGTATTGAAAGTTTAGAATTACATTCATATAAGCCATACGTTACAAGTTTCAACAAAAATGATGAAATTCGAATACCTATTAATCAGCAAGATCTTTACGTCCTTCCTTCAGCAAGTTCATTGTATTTGGAAGGAATGGTGAAAGTTTATAACAGTGAGACAAAGCAAAAAGTTGAACGTATAAATTTTGTCAACAATCCTATTTTATTTCTTTTTCAAGAAATCAGATATGAACTTAATGGAGTGGAAATAGATAAAGTTAAAAATGTTGGTGTAACAACTACTATGAAATCATACTTATCGTTGTCAGAAAATGAATCAAAACTTGCTAAAGTTTGGGGGTGGTCCTTATCAGGCACCGCAAATGTAAATGGAGGAATGTTTTCAGTATCGATACCAATGAATAAAATCTTAGGCTTTGCAGAAGATTACAAGAAAATAATTATGAACTGCAAACATGAATTGGTTTTGTTAAGAAGCAATTCAAATTTGAATGCTTTGAAACTTGGCGAAAAAGAAGTATTAGACGATATAATTATAAATAAAATAGTTTGGCGCATTCCGCATGTGAAAGTGTCGGATCGCGAGCGATTAAGTTTACTAAAAAGTTTGGAAAGAGATCGAACGATAACATTAGCTTTTAGAAATTGGGATCTTTACGAGTATCCATTACTCCCAAAAACTCGAAAGCATACATGGTCCATAAAGACAACTTCACAAATAGAAAAACCCCGGTACGTTATCATAGGACTGCAAACTAATCGGAAACAAAATACGACAAGTTCTATGTCTGAATTCGATCACTGTAATTTGATTGATGTAAAAGTATTTTTAAATTCCACCTACTTCCCATACGAAAGTTTAAACATAAGTTTTTCCGATAACAAGTTTTCTTTATTATATGAGCAATATGCGAAATTTCAACAGTCATATTACGGACGCCGTGCAGAACCACTGCTGAGTTTGAAAGAATTTAAAGAAATAGCGCCATTGTTCGTTATCGACTGTTGTAGACAGCAAGAAACCTTAAAGGGTTCTATTGATGTAAGACTAGAAATTGAAGCCGATCAAGACATACCTGATCAAACTTCAGCGTATTGTCTCATATTAAACGATTGTATTTTTGAATATAGACCTTTAAGCAATATTGTAAGAAAAGTGTCATAATGAAAAACAACACTATTTTTGTCGATCTTCAAGGATTTAAAAATTCTAAAAATGTTTTTATTATAAAAGAATTCGCTTTATCGACAAGCGAATGGACACAAGTTTTCTTAGTGAAACCACCTTATGCATATACAACCCAAACTTCAGAAGAAAAAAGGCAAACGAAATGGATTGAAAAAAACCGTGGAATTTTTTGGAGCGAAGGGTTTATTGATTATCGCGAGTTTCAGCGAATCATTCCCATGTATTTAAAAGACCAAAACATTATTATCAAAGGTTGTGAAAAACTAAAATGGGTTAAGAATTTGTGTGACAATTGTAACTTAATAGAAATCGGAGATAAAGGTTGTCCAAACCTGAGGACTTTGCAAGAAAGGTATAAAGACTGTAATCTAAGCTGTGTTTATCATAAAAATCAATGCGCTCTTAAAAATGTTTGTTGCTTACGAAAATGGTATTATGACAACCATATGTATCAATTTAAGATTTTTGAAAATAAAATTGTACCTTAAAATTAAATCTCTGTTTATTTATTAAGTAACCCATTTTACCTGTTTATTAACAATACCAATACCAACAAACCAACCACAATACCAATTTATAAATATTTAAGAAACTCTATAAAAAAGTTTATTTAGAAAAAGGCAATTACTAGAAATCATAATTTATTCATATTAGTAATAACATAAATTATCATTATAACAAATTAAACTAGACACTTAAAATCTAATTTTTGTTGAAGCTGTTGCAGAGTGAAGCACAGGTTTCAACAACGTTGATTCTGTCTGTAACAATAATTATTGAGGTTAACAAACATGAATTATCTAAAGTTATGTGGAAAATGTAGAATATAAACTTACTTACCTAAATATATCCACATTCAGTGCTTTTTCGTTCCTTTCTGCTACTTCTGCGCCAATCTGGTACATCAGCTGTGATGTCTTGTACAAAATATTATCATTTTCATCGTAAATTACATATTGAGACTTCAGTTTACTTTGCAATCGCACGGCGGTCTTATTATCTTGAGCTTTAATAAGTTCTATCCGAAGAATGTATTTAGGAATTTGATGATCCATTGTAGCCACGTAACTTGTTTGTGGTTGACTTAATTTTTCGTCAGACATTTTGTTATAGGAGCACACACAATTAACGAACTGAACACACCAAAATCAAGTTATGAAATGATATTTTTATTTTCAATCAAATAAAACCGCCGCACCGTATGCAAAAGACAATTGACACCCTGCTTCCCGCACCACCCGCTGCGCGTCAGGTCCCTCCGCTATCGCCTGTGACACATACGACACGTGTTCAACAAGTTCGAACCTGCATTTATGCAAAGTAAACACATACGGTACCTTACATTGAATGTTGGAAATTCTTCGATCGTCATGTTACACCGCAATATGTGAAAGTAATAAGTTAGCATAAGGTTTGTTGCAAAACCGTTTTTATTACAACTTAACAGAGTGCATCTGTGAGCTGGTTTCTGAATCTTGCTTCTAAAGAGATAAATGAAAGTCAAAATAATTCTATATTATTTCATTTATTATTTAAGTATATACTAAATTTACAAATACAAATTATTCTTGACTATGAAATAAAACATAAGGTAAAAAATAATCAAATCCAATAGTAACTAACTCATTCTCGGTTAAAGTACTACAATGATCAATTAACGTGGACTTTATATTATCAATCGTTCTAAATCGATGGTATCTAACAATTTCCTTAAAGTTTTCAATACTTTTAGGTATTTCATTGCTTAACTTGAATAAATGATTAAGATATAATATTATACAGTTATCAAAAGTTAAAATTGTTTTATTAATACTATTAATAAGCTTTGAATCGCAAAATTTTACGAAATAAAGAAAGTTATATACATTTTTTGTGCAACGATTTAGTATCTGTTTATACACATATAGTAATTCATCGAATGCAATCGAAATATTAGTTCCATAGTCACTTTCTGTTATTAATATTTTTGGTTGAAATTCTATTTCTGCCCATAATCCTAATATTATTTGTACACTCTTACGTTCGTATACCCTTTTCTCAATACATATGTCAGATAAATAACCTTTGTTAGTATTCATGTTCCTAATATTGAAATGTGTCCCCAAGCCTTAGTAGACACTTTGCTCTTCAAAATCAAACGCTTGTCATCATTGGATGATAGAGCAACCTTGTCAACACTGCGAGTAAACACTTCGTGTTTAATTGATTTAAATAAAACATTCTTTTTGCGCACTATTTTGTCTTCATATAAGGTATTTTTTGTAATCAGAAATTGTTAAGTCTCGCGTTACACATGTCTTTACTCCTTTAGCTCTCTTAATAACACTGTTACAAGTTTTGACACAATACAACTTTGACCGAAGGCCTACAAACTCTGTTATTTTTTGACCACCCATTTAATCTTTAAATAGTCCAGGAATTTTTTTGTTATGCAATGGTAAACTGAATTCATTGTCAAGACTATAGTTGCTTGTATCAAAATATTGCAGAAAATTTAGTTTAAGATCTTTATAGAAGTTCCGCGTTTATTTGTTACGGATGTTAACACATGCCTTTTTACTTTTTAAGGCTTTCGGTAGATCTATGAAAGTTGAACCGCGAAGAGGAACATATTTGTTAATATTGATTTCCAAATGTGAAGTGTTTACAAAAGTCCACCCGCTGTCTCGCTCCTCGAATTCCTCTATTTTAGTTTTCAAAGTACTTATAATTGAGGCAAGTAATGATTTGAAATCAAAATTTAAGTATAAAGCTATATTTCGAGTGGCAAAAGATTTCATTTCCTGAGTATCATTTTTAAACATCAAGAACATGCAAAATAATTCCAAATTTACTTTTATACAAGTATGCACACGAATAACTTCAGTTATTAACGACTCTAACTTATCGCTGATCGAATTCAAAAAAGATTCGACGGTGAATTCGTCTGTTTCCGCAGCAGCTATTCTATACGACACGATGCGAGATTGGAACGCTGAAGCTATCTTTTCAACGCCAGGGCTAACAAGTATACTTTGATCATTTTTTTTATGAGTTTGACTGCGCAAGTGACCTGTCCACGATTTGCTATCAACTGTTTTACTACACGCAGTACAGAATGGCATTTTGAGAGCAATCGGTAGAATTAATATCAGAAAGTGAAACTATGGAAGTATAAAAATAAGGAAACCGATGTAAGTAGGAATGTTTAAAATGTATCTACCTAAAATAATATGGAAGTAAAATAGCAATAATAGATATTGAATTAATTAAGTAGTTTTGTTTTTGTAAGTGAAAAAAACTGGTTCGCTTTTCTCAAAGAGTTTGTAGGCACGGGCTAAAAACTGCTGCAGGTTCTCCCATTCCTCCGTGTCCGCACCACACTCCAGGCGCACGCTGGTGAGGGCTTTTTTGTAGCGCTCGTCGTTAGGAAGCCCGTCAATGTCCCCGTTCTTGTAGACTTTTACCTCCACCATATATTCTCCTGAGGAGGCAACGGCACGGCGCACGTGCCCCGATGACACTCGGCTTATAAAAGTGGACGGGGGGCGTGGGGATGCTTTTGATGAGCTGCAGGCCCGCTCTTCGCATGAAATGATGGTAAAAATGTCCTTCTTGGTCTTCTTTACCGACCTGCAAACAAAAATTAATGCATTTATTTTTTTAATAAAAACCATAGGTTAACTAATTTAAAGATGGTTAAGTATCTATCGAATTTATGAGACGTATCTACATTAATTGTTAAGCCCCTATTTCTCGTACAGTAATTATAGAAACTAAAAAACAACCAATTGCGAGTCTACCTTTATCTATAAAAAACGGCAAAAAATCATGTCTATTTATATGGGAGCCCCTTAAATATTTATTTTATTCTACTTTTAGTAATTGTTGTTATAGCGCTAATAGAAATACATCATCTGTGAAAACAACTGCCTAACTATCACGGTTCATGAGGTACACCACGGTGGCAAACGGACAGACAGACGGACGGATGGACGGATAGCGGAGTCTTAGTAATAGATCCCGTTTTTTAGCCTTTGGGTACGGAACCCTAAAAACATAGCCCATAACTTGTTGAATGTTTAAATATCGAGAGAACGATTAAAGAACATTGCTGCATTCAACTACACCTTAAGTGGCAATTACATTTTAAAGAAGCAATGTATGTATGTATTTAATTGGTCTTTGAAATCAACCCATCGAAATCAATGAAAATTACATAATAGAGCCCTTTGTTTAGATCAAAACTAAATAACTTCATGTAAAAATGTTCAATACTCACTGTTCAGCAGGATCCGCCTTCCTCTTGTTGGAGCTTCGACGCTTCTTGGTCTCCGAATACTCTGAAGCCGTGAAGTCGTTGTTGTATTCAATATCAGATTCACCCCTGTAAACAAAATAAAAAATGACAGTAAGTTAAAAATTAATCGTGTGCTGAACTGCGTTAATATAACTCATTAAATAAATAGAAAAAATACTTGTAAATTAAATGTGTAAAAATTTAAATACTTACTAACATTTTTGAAATGATTTAAGTCTTGACACTTAATGCACTTCAGGAACTTGTAGCACTGGAGGAACTTGTAGCACTGGAAAAACTTGTAGCACTGTAGAAACTTGTAGCACTGGTTATCACTGAGCACTTGTTTTTTATTTAAAAAACTCGAAAATAATGAAAATTTTGACGAAAAAATGGGTTTATAAGTAAATCAATTTCACTTTGTCAGCGTTAACGTTGACATTTCAAAATACAGTAAACGATGGTTATCGTTCACGTTAATTAGAACCTAATCGTAAGGTGTTAACAATGAAAATCAATCAACATTCTTACCACCTATACTACTTTATAGTTCAATCAATATTCGTCGCCTTTGTTAATGCCGGTAAAGGCGAATGCTCATTGTTAACCGAACGCGAACATTCGCAGGGCGAATGGTAAATTTAACAAGGTAGAGAACTACATTACAAGATTTGAGAATTCATTTTGTGTTCAATTATATGACGCATTCATTGCACACTTTGAGATAGAGGGTTGGAGGAATTTGTATAAGAAATATGATGTATAAAATTAATTCAAACATGACAGCATACAATTCGGGTGATGCGAACAGTGAGCCATCACCTTTATAAAGAACCATGTTGCAGCAAAACTATAAACCAAATAAGTCATACATTTTTGTTTGAATTTTAAAATACTGATGCGTAAAACGTTAGACTTAACTGCCGATTACGTTAATACTCAATTTAGGAAACTTCGAAAATATATAGTTTCATTGTTACTAAAACTTATATGATTGTTAAAAAGGTACTTCAGCGATATAAAAATATGACTGCGTGAAGTTACTTTAAAAAAATATTAACGAAACGTTATTCGTTTATTTATTATGCATTTTGTAAATTATATTAACACAGTAATATAGGTAACTTAGGAAAATATTGTTTTTAATTAACTATAACATAAAGTAAACAAAAGTATCAGGTAGTCAACTATCCGTAATTCACAAATTGATATAGTACAGGAGTTACCATGTTATTTTATTCGTTTTACTTTCTAGCATCGTAAAGTTAAAATAACACTTTCAATGTAAGTTTTACTTATCGTAATGATAATGAGCAGTAACAGTTTGGTGAGTAATTAATGAAAATAGAAATAATTTAAGGGAAAAAATCAACATGAATGAGATTAAGCCTATGACTTTGGGTTAGCTATCCAATGGTCTAAACTAAACCAATTATCCTTGTGGTCAAGCCGTGAATTGTCTAATTCTTTAACGCACAATTTGTAGCGCGGTAGAATATCAGAAGATTTATTTCTAGAGTCGTGAGTACAAATGTCTTTTACGGTGAATATTTTTCTTGACATTAATTTCTTTTAGAATATTTCTCAACGCGGGAAGCGTTTTAAAAATATTCAATTATAGGTACTTATTTTACTGAAATAATGTAAATTTTACTGAAATGTGTGTTATTTTACTCAAAAAATGTCTCACCATTACACATTATGTTCCAATAACCCTCATCATTTGTGTCAAACATGGCGTGTTACCACGTCGCGCGATTGTTTACGTCGCTTGCGATAGTAATCTCGTACACCAGGTGTACGTACATTTGGCGTGCGAAGGCTAAGTGGTTTTCTAGAACTACTGATGCACTGCCTACCCCCTTAGGGATGACAGGCGTGAGCCTGTAAATTTAACTTACAAAAATGATAGCAGGCTCTTACACTAACTTGCTCGTGGGAAAAAAATGACGTCAAGCTCATTCACTACCAGGCTACGAAGGCGTTGGACGCAGTTTGGTGCATTTATAGTTCTTTATTTTTTAATGTAGATTTAAGAGTGATTTACTTAACAAAAATGTTAAAGTGATTTTAATCGGGAAAATTTGGTAAGTACCTACATGCATTTTTTAACGATTTTAATTGTATTTTTTAGTTCAAAATTGTGTAAACTCATTTAAATATTTTAATTTCAACATGGTAAAAAATTTAAAATTAATCACTAACTTTTTAAGTTCAAAAATTGTGTAAAATCATTGCAATATTTAAATTAAAGTATAACAACAATTGCGATTTGTTTGCTATTTTGGTTCAAAATTGTGCAAGCTAAATTGAATATATTTAAATTACAGCATGATAATAATAATAAAATTAACTCACTTTTAGTTATAAAATTGTGAAAATTCATTTAAACATTTTAATTGTGATTTTAATTGCTATTTTTCATCAAAATTGCATAAACTCATTAAAATATTTTAATTACAACATGGTAATAATTGGAACATTAATTGCTAACTTTTTCAGTTCAAAAATTGTGTAAATTCATTTAAACATGTTAATCGTGATTTTAATTGCTATTTTTTCAATAAAATTGCATAAATTCATTTAAATATTTTATTTACAACATGGTAATAATTGGAACATTTAACGCTAACTTTTTCAGTTCTAAAATTGTAAAAAACCATTTAAAATAAAACTTTCATAAAAACTGTTATTTTAATTGGAATTCATTTCAGTTCAAAAATTGCGTAAGCTCATTTTAATATTTAAATTACAGCATGTTATAATAACGAACGTAATAGCTCACTTTTTACAGTTTATAAATCGTGTAAAATTAATACAAATCGCAACATAATAATAATAATTACATATTTATGGTAAACTCGAAATTCTATGAAGGTATAATATTTTTATTATTATCTGTTTCAATTTATTTTATATCATATTATAAAGTTTAGCAAGATTTTTTGGTATACAGTCGTTGTATCACAAACGTACCTATAAAAAAATTCGTATTTTAATGAATTCAACGTAAAACTATAGAATTTCGTTCTGTAGAAGCATATTCTAGAAATATAATTATTTATATTTAAAGTTAGTTTATTTGTTTTAGGCTGTACTTCTTTTTCAAGACATTCAATGGTGTTGGTAAATCCAGTTAAATTGCTATTCACAGGTAAACCATTTAGTTATTTAAAATTGAGATTTTGTATTATTCATTGCATTTATTTTAGTTTTCTTTTATTTTCAGATTCGTCATATACTGCTGCCAAGAAATCGTGTTTCATCTAACTTCATTCCAGCTTTGTTTGTGTATTTAATTTAATTTTATAAAAATAAGAATAATCTTCCATGACTGTTGTAAGAAAGCAACAGTTCATTCCTTGTGTAAAACTTTATTTCCCATAATACCCCCAATCCCATCTGGTAACCAGGTAAAGGTAATGGTAATGGTAATGGTAATTATGTGTTGGTATGGTAATATTGAGTAAGTATTTAGAGATGGGAGCACATTAGTTACTTAAATAGCGATTTTAGTTCTTGTAGACTCATTCTAATTTAATATAAATATGTAGGCAGGAATTAGGAATGCAACCGGTGGGTTGGATCTTACCACGGGCTCCCAGCGAGTTACCACGGGGCTCGCAGCCGGTATGCTTTAGGGTCGGTGGGTTGGATCTTACCATGGGCTCCCAGCGAGTTACTTACCATGGGGCTCGCAGCCGACGAGTTAGGAATGCGGTCGATGGGAGGTTCTTACCACGGGCTCCCAGCAGGATACTTACCACGGTTCCAGCAATCGAACGTATTAGGGTCGGTGGGTTGGATCTTACCATGGGCTCCCAGCGAGTTACTTACCATGGGGCTCGCAGCCGACGAGTTAGGAATGCGGTCGATTGTTAGACAACGAACTCCCGTGTATTATTGGGTATACTAGATCACCGGAGCGAAGCCGGGAAGCGAACGGAGTGAGCTGTACGGCTGTGAGAGCGGAGGTGGTCTAGAATGCCCAATAATACACTACTAGTGCGTCCGGACGGAGCGCGTCAGTCAGTGCGTCCGGACGGAGCGCGTCAGTCAGTGCGTCCGGACGGAGCGCGTCAGTCAGTGCGTCCGGACGGAGCGCGTCAGTCAGTGCGTCCGGACGGAGCGCGTCAGTCAGTGCGTCCGGACGGAGCGCGTCAGTCAGTGCGTCCGGACGGAGCGCGTCAGTCAGTGCGTCCGGACGGAGCGCGTCAGTCAGTGCGTCCGGACGGAGCGCGTCAGTCAGTGCGTCCGGACGGAGCGCGTCAGTCAGTGCGTCCGGACGGAGCGCGTCAGTCAGTGCGTCCGGACGGAGCGCGTCAGTCAGTGCGTCCGGACGGAGCGCGTCAGTCAGTGCGTCCGGACGGAGCGCGTCAGTCAGTGCGTCCGGACGGAGCGCGTCAGTCAGTGCGTCCGGACGGAGCGCGTCAGTCAGTGCGTCCGGACGGAGCGCGTCAGTCAGTGCGTCCGGACGGAGCGCGTCAGTCAGTGCGTCCGGACGGAGCGCGTCAGTCAGTGCGTCTGATACGAAGGGATCGGTGCACCGAGACCATCGCGTGCATCGGGTTATCTCAAAAACAATATTATAAAAAGATCAAAGATTTGATTGTTTGTTTGCATTGAGTAGGCTCCACACAGTAAGGCAGGTTATGCAGAAGTGCGAAGAGCCACTGTCTAGCTTTTGTGGACTACGAGAAAGCCTCGACTCAGTCGAGACCTGGGCCGTTCTGGAGTCCTTGCAGCGTTGCCAAGTCGATTGGCGATACGTGGAGGTGCTGAGAAGCCTATACAATATGGCAACGATGACAGTCCAAGTACAAAACCACCGTACAAGACCAATCCAATTGCTCAGAGGTGTTAGACAGGGGGATGTCATATCTCCGAAACTGTTTAACAATGCTCTAGAGGACGTCTTTAAGACGCTAGATTGGAATGGACTGGGCATCAATGTCAACGGAAAATTTCTATCGCACCTCCGCTTCGCAGACGACATAATAATATTGGCAGAAACACCACAAGTCTTGCAAGAAATGCTGCACAGCCTTAACGCTACCTCAAGACGTGTCGGCCTTGGAGTGAACTTGGACAAGACCAAGGTCATGTTCAATGATCATGTCGTGCCCAGGCCGATCTCTGTTGACGGTGTTACGCTCGAAGTTGTTCAAGAATACATATACCTCGGGCAAGCGTTGCAGTTAGGTAGAGACAACTTCGAGTGGGAAAGCACCAGAAGAGTGCAGCTTGGCTGGGCAGCATTTGGGAAGCTGCGTCATATCTTTTCGTCGCCACTCCCGCAGTGTCTAAAGACCAAGGTCTTTAATCAATGCGTCCTACCAGTCATGACCTACGGAACCGAAACATAGAACATGACAGTGAGGTTGGCCCACCGATTGCACGTCGCTCAGCGAGCAATGGAACGCTCCATGCTCGGGATCTCGCTAAGGGATAAAATCCGAAACGAGGTCATCCGTCAGAAAACCGGAGTGATGGATATTATACAAAAGTGTAGCAAGCTGAAGTAGCAGTGGGCTGGCTATGTCTGTCGCAGAACCGACGAGCGTTGGAGTAGACAGGTTCTCTAATGGAGACCACGTCTTGGCAAACGTAGTATAGGACGCCCCCCAGCCAGATGGTCAGATGACCATAAGAAGATAGCGGGTAGTGGCTGGATGAAAACAGCGGAGGATCGTGCAGAATGGCGCACCTTGGGGGAGGCCTATGTTCAGCAGTGGACTGCAATAGCCTGATATGATGAGTAGGCTCCGAATCTACTGTACCGCTTTGAAAAACTCTTTCACCATTAGAATGCTACATTATCCCTGAGTAACATAGGCTACATAATTTTCCCGAATTCCCACGGGAACGAAGTCCAGGGCGGAATGATAGTGTCAAATACAACTTTAGGAGTAAGTATAACAACTTTTCTTAAAAATAAGTTTTTTTTATTGGTACATTATTGCTCCATCTATTCGAGGGTGGTCTGACAGATAATTATCTCTACTATCGATTAAAGAGATCGTGACGTATTTCTCGTAACCCTGTATTTACTCGTATGTCACCGTAACATTGTCAAAATTTATTCATTGCTTTAAAACATACACACAACATTCAAAACAATCAGAAGTACAAATACACATTAAAGGTGTGTGTATGTGATGTGTATGTGTGTGTGTGTACCTGTATGCCGTGCACGGCCTCCTGCTGCGCGTGCGCGTCGAGGTCGAGGAAGGTCTCGACGAGGTCCCCGTCCACGAACCCGTCGGCCGGCTCGGTCTTGATGTCGGTGTGGAACGCGCGCCAGTCGGCGTGCGGCACGCGCCCCACCCCCTTCAGCAGCCGCGCCAGCCGCGTCTGCGGACGATACCACCGCCATCAGCAGGGAATGATGGGGCCCTATGAGCACTATTCTCTTAAAATAGGTTAAAAGAGAAGATAACCAAATTTTACATTTTGTTCCACATTTTTATTTTTGACCTGTCTCGTTTAATCGATAGATAATGAGAGTCTTGTTTGGCAAGCGGTCGAGGGCAGACGTCCCTGCACGTGCTCTCCTGATATCCCAAATGTTCACAAAGTTTACGACACCCGCGCCCGCGCCTTTGTTCCCAAGTTCGGTCGGCTATTGTTATACTGTGTACCGTTTTCATCTTTATACTGTGACTTAAGCGATAGATCATATTGAAAACTTCTTAATTTTATCTAGCTTCTAATAACTTGTGGCTCACTAAACTATATCGCGACTAGTGCCTTTTGTACCCCATATAATAAAAGTGCATTCCGGTTCAACTCGGTAATACCTACGTCGCGCATCGCGTGCGTCATCCACACATCCAGTGCAGTTTACAGTGGAACTTATTAACGACGATCAAGCAAGACGGAAACTTGAGCTAAGAACAGTGCGTTACACGTGCAATATCTTGAGGAACGTGGAGAACCTGGTGAGCTCGTTCCATTGTAAAACATTTCTAGCCTTTTGCATTCCAGCCGCCTTTTGCACATAATTTTTATTCTAGCATCAACTCACAAGGCCCCGATTTAGCCGCCACAGCACGCAGACATGATTATTATTGCAACTTGTAGGAACCGCAGCATACCATTTAGTGTTCCTGACCAGCGCAACATATTCTTAAAAGTGTTCTACCTTAACAATCCTCTAACTTAACAATCCGGATAGTAGTTACCTCTTAGCGTATTCGATCTACCACCTTACCCCAACATTAAAATCTAGGGTAAGAAAGCACGTAGCTAGTGGTTCATTCAATTAACACCTAAATAAAGGACCTCATCCTAGAATTTAAGAATGCATTTTGAACACACTTTCATTTGCAGTCTCACTTGTGTTGGAGCGCGACACCTAATTTAATTGAATATACCTACTTAACACAAAATCGCCAAACCCAGGAATTCATTATAGATTGTAGGTATTGTGTGCTGCAAAGACATTACTACAATAGGTCACCCAACACCCTAATAATAATAACACATTATTCGCATAATAAATTTACCATATCTTACTGATATGCCATACGAATCACTAATCACTTAGCCAGTCGTAAAACACATCGTGTAGGAATCTCTCAACTTGGGAAAGATACCGAATCTTATTTCATTAAGTGCACTTTTTTATTTAACGACTTAAAACAAGCAAATGACCGAAGAGCCATAAGTTTGCCTAAGTTTTACAATAGGGTATAGAGAAAAGGCATTTTCGAACCCAAACACGTGCAAAACGTCTAATAAAACAATAATACTATATCGGAGTCTGGGAAACCAAAGCTCATAAAGTTATATCCTGCTGTCTTTCATCTTGTTGCGCACGACAATTGTATATTTCTTAAAAATACTAAACAAAAGATTCCACAGTCATTCGATCAACATCTGGCTGACAGCAACAACCCGAAAGCTACGGCAAGCCAGAACAATACAACTTTTTTCTGCGATGAATCGGAAATGTCGGCAACCGGCAACTGCTTATACAAATCCATACGTAACCAAATAAATCTTACGTGTTAACCAACATTTGACCACGCTGTGATTAGGAAGGATCTAGCAACCTACGAGTCTGGAAACCGGCATAACCCACAAATAGAACTAGCACTACTTAATAACCTCACGGACAGAACGCTTAGGCATAAGCATGGAACAAAATATTAATCAAGAACTCCAGGTTGGATTCTGGGGAGGAGAAGATAAATATATAGCCTCTGAATATTATAGTCTATATTTATAACGAAAGTCTATTCGAGCCGCTCATTTAAAGCCCTTGATGCACGAGTACCCGGAAACATATTTTACACTTCGGAAACAACCACTAAAGTAGCTTGATACCCACCGAACAAAGAGCTTTATCCAACTACGGGGATGAAAATGTTTATGATAGATATAGTCCTGCAACAAACTCACACATCTTAATAGAAAAAGATGGAAAACTCTTTTTGCAATCCAACGAAACATTGACTTCAATACCCGCCACGTTTGACAATAAATGCTACGTTTTACGTGTCGTGTCACGTTTGTGTTGTTGATAATTGCACTGGCCAGTCTCTAATTAGGTCATCACCGCAAACACAACACAATGTAGTACCTACCCCCTGTAAAAAATTTAAGAACCGGCACATGGAATGTAGGAGGAGGCTGTTCTAAGCTCTAAGACAGACAATGCACCCCTAGAAGAACCGGTGAACACTTATACCACAAGCATATCAACTTTAACGGTAACTTTATTTTAAGTTTTATTGAGCAACCCGATTTAAAAATTAGCAACACTTGGGGTATACCATCTTGCCGAACTACGTGACTTTGTGGGAACAGAGGATGACAAATCGATTATATCTTAACCAATGCCAAAAAACCTTTGTACGTTGATTCGGGAAATTAATAAACACTGATTAGGTACAAGTTGGTATGGGGAACGATCCGTCTATCTGGTGTTCTCGCATAACTCAAACACGCAAATCAGAGTAATAAAACAGCTCACCTACCACCTTAAATCAGAAATTTTACTATCGTAAATGTAACTATGAGCTTCTTCTCCAAAGGGAATTCGTATTAAACAAATTCCAAGGGCTTGTAACCCATAAGATGAAAATCTTACAAGAAGATCAACACAAACTAACTTTCAAGCAGACATGCCAGATATTTCCAATTAGAATTTGAACTGGACGGATATCAACAACATTCTGAAAGAAACAGCTCATAACTATTAGTGAAGCCAACTCCGAGATCACGCGAAAGCAGGCTAGCATTAACTAAAATCAAGAAAGCTTTGTTTCTTCAATCAAGATACCCGGAAAATCCTCACCTATGGCAGAGAGTACTAGAAGCACATACTAATCTTAACAAAATAACAAAAGAAGAGGAAGCTAAGGAAATATTTAAAGATTTATCAAAACAGCATAAATCAACGAGGATAAAAACAGCTTACAAATACCTCAAGAAACACAAAAACAACACGGCTCGCACAAAAAGCAGGTGCTTTTTTCCATTGCCCGCTGGGTCGAAGACCAGACTTCCCGAATTTCAAAAATATTTGTGATTTACTTAATGAGCTCAATAAAAAACGGAACAGTCCCTGGAACTGACCAAGTAGTTAAAGAACAGTATAAAGTAACACCGCATGAGCTGTTAGTGCAAAACACAAAAGTAATGATGAATGCATGTTTATCATTATCAAACAATATACCCGAGGAATGGCGTCAAAATCCTATTGGAAAACAACTGCTTCGGACCGACAAAAATCAAAC
The DNA here is from genome assembly GCA_949987775.1 of Aproaerema taeniolella. Lineage (NCBI taxonomy): Eukaryota > Metazoa > Arthropoda > Insecta > Lepidoptera > Gelechiidae > Aproaerema > Aproaerema taeniolella. Next base: position 17,740,018 of record OX465262.1, read on the forward strand.
AAGAAGCAGAAGACATCTACAAAGTAGCAGAAGAACTCAGATCAGCACTATTGATACAATAATAATAGTAAAAACGCATCTCAAGAGTGGCAGGAAATCAACCATTGTACACCAACGGAGGATAAGATGTAGACGAAGAAAACCAGGCTACTACTACTTTACAAACAAGAATGATTAACGAAAACAACCTACCCGGTAAAGGAAGCTGCACACAAAAGAAAAGCAAACAGTTGAGGAAGAGGACCCACATCATTGCAGCTTCAATCCTACCTGCATATATTACACACCAAGTATAGTATCTATCCTCCCTACGTTGGCTCGATGCTAGTATTCTTGTCGACTCCCTCTCCTATCCACTCCACATCCTGCTGCAACAGCCCCATACAGTCACAGACCCTATCTTATGGTGCCCCGCCGACCACTGGCCGCTGCGGTATCTAGATCGCCTGTAGGTGATGATACGTATGCCAAATTACTCGATCCATTACGTTCATAAAACGTAGCATGAATGGAGGGGTTTGTGTATTCGTGCCACGACGCGAGCAGACCGGAATAGATGCTGTTGTTGAGCCTCTGCAGCAGAACTGCTGGGCGAGCGTGGCCATTTTGACGGTTGACGGTTTGTCTCGTTTAATCGATAGATAATATTCTACATATTGGGTGGTCCGGCGAGCTACGTCCGAGAAACATTGGATTCCCCGTGTTAGGGGGCATTGAAATTACTCCCGATCACCGATGTTAAGCGATTTTTTGTAATGGAAGTTGTTATTGCATGTATTACAAACTTTCTTTATCATTATAATTTTTTAAAGCAAATGATTTAGGTGACTAATGTCTTAAAAGAATAATGACGAGGTATAGTAACGTCTAGTTTCTTTAAATAAAAATGCCTACATAGAAAAATGACATAGTATAAGAATGTGGTAGTAGAAAAAAGACAACTCATAATAAAGTTGAAGTAGAAAAATGACGACTTTACAAAAATATTGATCTATGTCTAATCCCAAACCTAATAGACTAAGCTCCCGTTGCACGAAACCCTACCTCACGAGGTGACAGATCAGAAATGTAATGTAGTGATAGATACTACTTAGGAACACTGGATTTTATTAGGTTGCCATTGCATATCCTGGAAGAAATTTAATTTTTTTCGTCGTCGTATCTTATAGAATATAATTCATTAAATATAAAAATTAATGATCAACACCGCCAGACACTCTCCGTCAGCTGTAATTTCTGCCAGACGCTTTACAGTTCGCAAGTAAATTATGCGCATACCTACAATCTGAGCCGTGATTTTTGTATATGATATTCAGGGAACTATAACAATACTTTTTATAGCACCCAGACTTCAAGACAAGTGAGCAATTTTTGGAAGTACCTTCAGAACCTGGTAGCTGAAAATTGGCCGTCGGCCCCGGCTAGCTGGTATTCATATGTTAATAGTACATATTAGCACTACTCTTTCCCATACTTTGGTTAGTGAGAAAATAAGTAAGGTCTGGCGGCCCTGGGATCATGGTCTACCAAACGCGCCACGAGAGCTGATGACGCGAGAAATGAAAACACGTTGAAAACATTGTTTATATGACTTAGGGAATCCCCTGTTGCTTAGTTTCTATTATTGTCAATGTGTACGTGAGTTAAAGCTATAGCAGGCAGACGATATCTTGTGTATATTCTATATGGACTTTTGCAACTTACCGTACCTCAAAACAAAAGACAGATGACATTGTCATTTACATTAAAACACTGTGTTGACATCTACTTCACCTGAAGTGGATAGGTCACTGACATAAAGTGTATGGACTGGCAGTCCTCTATAAATTACAGCATTTCTCTTTAGGACGCATTGAAAGTGACAAATTGAACGGAACTTGACGCAGTAAATTGTAAACAATTTGAAATATATGAAAATTTTGTTAAAATTTTAAAGAATAAGTGAATTTTTGTATAAAGTTTTATTAATATTCAATTTTGTGACCATGAGAATATGCTTGGTTTGTAAATATAAACAGAAAAAAGGAGATAATCGGTCAACGTACAAGTATGTTTTTTTACAAACTGTTTTATTGAAAAATGTTGTTTTAAAACGTCTTAATTCTACTTTAAATGATTAGAAATTGTCGGGAAGACATTCCTCTTTTTCTAAGTATATATATAGTAATGTTAAAATGACTATAAAAGATAAAATTTTCGCATTTTCAATTTCGCTTGATTCGCCTGCTTTATTTCACAAGTGCTTCCAAAGACAGTCGATAAAAACAATGTCGATAGAAACATGTTATAGGTATATTAGTGTAAAATATTACTTAATGTTACGTACAATGGCAAACAAAACCGTTTTTATTTTGTTGAGTACCCATGATTACTTTTTTGGGGGTTTGTAGTAGACTACAAAGTTATAGTTTCGCCATATCCGTCTACTCGCAATTTTCTAAGAGACCCTTGATACTACAAAACTGTAATCACACCTTAGTACCTAAGCTTTTCAAGATAACAAGTAATGTTTGATTAATTTGCGCGTCGCTCGACACGCTCTTGAATGATTTTAGATAAATATTTAAGAGTTTACTAATCTTACCTAACCAACCAAATTTCTTACAACAGATTTCCAATCGACGAAGTTTTTTAAAAAAAAATGGCTTCAAAATATGAATGTTTCGAAGAATTGGACATCAAAGAAAAGCCACGAAATATGTTCGAAGCATTTTGACCCTAACTGTTTCATAGGAAGAAGGAAATTGTTAAAATTTGGTAGTGTTCCTACAATATTTGAAGAAAATGTTCAAGGTAAAGGTTATACATAAGGGTTACTAGAAACATGTCACGATCCCCGCTAAGGGATAGTAGTAGGCTTTATTGAATAATATTTCAAAACTGAAAAAAAGAGTACCAGTTTTGAAAAATTACATACTTTAACTTTTTATAAAGTAACACAGCTTTAAATATTATTGTTTTTTGAAACTAACGCAAAAGATAAAGCTTATTTCTTTAGTTTGAGTCATGAGTTATTTGAGTCATGAGACTCATGGGACATTTATGGGACATTTTTATTTTCTGTAACGTTCACTGACGTGTTTCATAAAGTGTAAATAGTGCACAGTTGGCTTCTGGTATATGAAAGCAGCCTGTATAGCAAAAATGTTTAAGCTCTGCTTTAGAAGCGGGTATTAGACAGGTTATTGAGTTATAATTAGAACATTATTTTTATCAACTGATACTCAAATCAACAACATCTCAAATCGCTCCATCGTCAACCTCATCTATGACCTTGGTCAACATCTCAAAAAAAAAATCTCAACGGTTTATGAGAGATACAAAGAAGTCTAAATTTCTCACATTGTTAGGTATATAGTCAGTAAGTCTTTATAGTCTGTAAGGAGATTCAAATATGATTGTATTGGAAATAAGTTTAATCTTTAGTTTGTTCATGGCTCATGGAACATTATTTTAATTTGCTGTAACAGTGGACGTATTTTATAAAGTGTAAATAGTGCACAGTTGGCTTCTGGTATATGAAAGCAGCCTATATAGCAGAACAGAGCGTGTCGAGCGACGCGTAAATTAATCAAACATTACTTGTTATCTTGAAAAGCTTAGGTACTAAGGTGTGATTACAGTTTTGTAGTAACAAGGGTCTCTTAGAAAATTGTGAGTAGACGGATATGGCGAAACTATAACTTTGTAGTCTACTATATAACCCTACAAAAGTAATCATGGGTACTCAACAAAATAAAAACGGCAAATTATTTGGGCCCGCCATAGAACAAATTTGTTCATGGCTCATGAGACATTATTTTAATTTGCTGTAACAGTGGACGTATTTTATAACGTGTGAATAGTGCACAGTTGGCTTCTGGTATTTGAAAGCAGCCTGTATAGCAGAACAGAGCGTGTCGAGTGAGGCGTAAATTAATCAAACATTACTTGTTATCTTGAAAAGCTTAGGTACTAAGGTGTGATTCAGTTTTGTTGTATCAAGGTCTCTTAGAAAATTGCGAGTAGACGGATATGGCGAAACTATAACTTTGTAGTCTACTATATAACCCTATAAAAGTAATCATGGGTACTCAACAAAATAAAAACGGCAAATTATTTGGGCCCGCCACAGAACAAATTTGTTCATGGCTCATGAGACATTATTTTAATTTGCTGTAACAGTGGACGTATTTTATAAAGTGTAAATAGTGCACAGTTGGCTTCTGGTATTTGAAAGCAGCCAGCAGAACTGTATTATAAGCTCTACATTAGAAGCAGGTAAAACATAAGTTTTTTGGTTACATTCTTTTTATTAACTGCTACTTTATGATTTTCTGTAGTTATTAAGTCAGTATAGTCTATGGCTGTAAGAACAGAAACATGGTAGTGTTCAAGTTCAATAAAACTGTTTTAAATTGTAAGAAGAAACACGTAAAGTAATTAAATGTTTTACTAAAAAATATGGTGCAGTCTTTATTTTAATAGGGAGCCGTCAAAAAGTGGAGTCTCCTTAGGACTACATTTTTCACTTTATAATTAATAAGTCATCTCATATACAGGGCTTTAGGTAAATCTCTTTCAACCTCTCGAGTGGTTAATCAATCCATGAAACTGAACAACTTCCCCAAGGAACAGGTAAAAATGCGAAAAAAAAAATTGATGCGCTATATGCTGATGAAGTTTGTATGGAAACTCCATTTTTTTTCGTAATGACTAATTTAGCACCCGAGAGGTTGAATGAGATTTACCTAAAGCCCTGTATAAAATCAATATTTGTACTTTTGTATGACGACCTAAATATATTTTTCTGTCTCCCTAAATACACCAAAATGCACGTCCCACATAAGATAAAAAATATAATTTATTTTTTCATTTTAAGAACCACATCGATTTTTAGATTGAAAATGGTTATAAATATTTTTAGGATGTCTTAGAAAGTTTGAACCTAGAGTCGCGTCTGTTGGTGTACATAGTTTTTTTTTGCATTTGTTTCGGGTTGTAACGGAACAGAACATCATCTGTTCGTTAGTTCTCAAACATATGAAACTTAAACCTTAATGAAAGGGAAATAATTAAATAAGTATTTCATTACAATCAGTTAAGATTAAATTATTCGTAAGTAAATCTAAAACAATAATAACCTTCATTATAAAAAAATAAAATACTGAATAAAATCTCATTGGTGCTGCCATGTAACAGAGTAAGGATGCTAAATAGGACCGTATTACGTTGGTTTATAGTTCATATTGCTGTGTTGGAGAGGAAGGTGGAATGTACGGAGAACAGCTGAGAAAAGAGATGCAAAACTAAAAAGATTCTATTGAAGTCACGATTTACAGTAGAGTAATGGAATGATATTGAAAGGTGAAATACCATGTAGGTTGTATAGCAAATAGACGAATGGCGCGCTTTTTGGCTGTATGGACGGCTTAGGGAGGGAAAATAAAAAAAATCGACGCCATCTTTTCTCCTCGGATTTTGGTGGAATTGGTTGAATTTTCTTAATTTATCAATTTTATTGTTTAATTTTGTGAAATATCTTGTTTTCTTTGATTATAAAAGTTGGTAATATTAACTAAAGTAAAATCTAACTATTTATTGTATGGGATAACAAAGGAAGTAATACTATCCTTATCCCTAATGTATTGAGTTTGGTTGTGTTAGTAAAAGTCAATGTTTCTGATGAGGAGAAAAGATTAGTTAACGCGACGTTTGTCGTGGTTGGATTTATAGGCGCCTAACGGTGTCAAATGTCTATAAATTCAATACAACGCCTTATGGCGGGACCTTGTTATGAGACGAGCAAGGGATTGATTTATAATTCTATATTGTAATTCGATCTATAGTCTCCCAGTGCAGTCTTGGTTTGCACAGTGATCTCGGGGAACTGTCGAAGAAGATCCAGGCCTTAGGCACTGAGTATTGCGTGTAAATCACTACTGTTTCTGGTCTCCTATATATCTTACTTATTTATCCGCATTTTTATACATGCCCGCATTTCACACAAACCAAAGTTCTTTACGGCCGTGTGAATGCACATACACTCAGCTTTAGGGATTAGGTACTCGAGGAAAGCTGCCTCAAACTTCTACAGTTTAGTCAGGAGTTTCCCATTGCACCGTGGAAAACTACATAACTCACCACACGCACATGTTTAAAGTTAAATGTGAAGTAAAATACTTCTAGCTTGTTTATTTCACAAGAAGATAGACTAGGAATCTTATTTAGGCAGAGACTAGGCAGGTAAAATCATATACATAAAGGTAAATAGGATATTCTTAGGTATTCACTAAATTTAAGAGAAATCAGTCTAGGAACTTTTGTGAAATAAAATATAATTAATTTGGATTCATTTTCTATGAAAATGTCTTAATAAGAGACATCAGTGTTATGAGATGGATTGCAATATTAACTTCCTTATCTATTATTTACTTAACTTAGATCTGAGTCTACGGCATGTGCTTGTTTCATTTATTGTATACCTGAGCTACGTGCTCACGTAGGGCCTTGACTTGAATAAGTCAAGAACTTCTTGGGTGGATGTCCTTCGAGGGATCATGTAGGCTCCACTCTTTAGATAATGGATGTTCTCTGTGGAAATGAGGAGACTCCATTTTGTCGAGTTGGTATATAATGTGTGAACCATCATTGCCTAATTGAGACTATATAATACTAGCAATATTAATTTTATGATATGACCATGTAAGGAAGACTAAATTGCATTATATTTGCATAGGAAGGTATATAAGTCCTTGAATCTGAATAATGTATGTGACTAAACTTCTTGGTGAAAAGTATAACCGAAGATTTACTAAAGTATTTTGAGAAACAGCTAAGATTACTTTTGAAGAAAGATCTGGCTTTACTATTTATGAATATAAATTAAAGATGGGAAACTTTTGGAGAAAATTCCATCTCTTCGAACCATGTGTATAATTAAAGATAGAATACTTTTGAAGAAAATTCTATCTTGCCTACTACTATTAATAATGAGAACTATTCACCAAGTTATAATAAACATACATAATACAGATCACTGTGAAGAAAGATCTAATTTCTACTAATTTCATTATTCTTTTTAACCTTAGGAACATTCTTCTAAGATTGTAATAAATATATTTTTTTTCATTTGGTTTTGTAAAATTGCTTGCTTTGATAAGAAAGTCATTGACTCAAAATAAAGTAAATTATAAGATTAGTATCTCCTTTTATGGGTATGTATATAAGTATATATGCTTAGGATTCCTGTAGTCACCAGTCTGACTCGGCTCGACTTACTGACAAAGACAGTGTAAATTTACTGAGTCAATGCAACTTGACTTCCTCTCATCTTTTGCTGTAGAATACTAAACTATCTGATTGTTATTGAAAATAGTTAAATACTCTTCCCCCCCATAAAAGGAGTACAGCGGTGGGGTGCTGTCCAGTCTTTGGTCGAGGCACACAGTTCTAACAGAAGTTAGAGGGCAAAGCCCTGGCGCGGAGGTGGAGCGCTGACCTAAGCCGCAATACATAATTATTGAGATTTAATTTACCTATTTTTCATGTTTAAAAATACTTACTTTTAATCTCTCGATATCTGGTTGAATGTTCCTCATCTTAGTACTTAAGTTTAATATGAATATCATTCTCACTAACTCTTAAAGAACCCAGGTTTACTCATAAATCACAATGCAGGTCCTTTAACACTGGAATGATCACTTGGCCAAATCTAGATCAAATGAAAATTTTAGTCACTTCTTAAGATTAGAGTTTTAGGTTCACTTAGTTTATAGATAGGTAGAACTTATAAGGGATTTATTTATTTTTAACAGGGGGGTCGTTACAGGGTTAACCCTTTGTATAAACTTTTATAAACACTTTGTAGTTTTGGGCTACTTTTATATTTTACTTAAATATACATTACAAGCGCCAGTTGTAGACTGCAGCCAAATAGTAATCAAGAAAACGGTGTCTTAGCTACTTCGAATTTTTTTTCTCTACTTTTACTGCTAGTACTTTTACTGGAAATTTAGTACGAAACGCATGCCAAAAAAGCCGTAAGGCCGCCTATGGGCATTTTTGTTTTCTTATTATTTGACCGTTATCAAATGGTAAATCTTAGAAAATAAGACACTAATGTGAGAAAATGGTTTTATTGTTTACGCAAAATTGACGCTCTGCTGTAAGAAAAACAGATCATCTTATACTTACATACTTTTGGGGAAAAAGAAAAAATTAAGCTCTACATTCCGCTAGAGAACATAAATAGTCGACTTATCGACTTTTGGTCCTCACTTATTAAAAGTACAACTTGAGCTGATTGCCAAGGCAAAGTACTAAGCACTAAGGCAAAGTACAACTTGAGCTGATTGCCTGCCTACCCTGCTGGGAATACATCGACTAATCGACTTTTGGCTTCACTACGTCGAGTTCGGTTTTCTGCCGCTGCCGCCTACAGCGCCAAAATGGCGAAAATCAAATGGTCTCGTTTTTGATTTGACAACAGCCAGTCTAGTGGTATTTAACTTATTTTTCTATGTCTATGGGATAGGTAGTTATACAATAGTGCCTATCTATCTAATGAAATCTCTTTTAAAGTAGTTTTACACTATCTAGAGTTTCGAGTTAAAGTGGTCGTTTTTAAAAGTCGTCATTTTTATCCTTTGTAATTTTTCTATGTAGTCTTTTAATTTAAGGTGTACTATAATAGAAGTCGTAATTATTATACCTCGTCATTTTTCGTTTAAGACATTAGTCGGCGAAATCTTTTTTAACTGAAAAATGGAAATTGGTACTTGAGTGAAATATCGTCGAAAAGCTTAAATCTTATGAAGATATCTAGCTTTACGAAATATGAAAAAAACAAACAGCACTGAATAGGTCTTCTTTACCATCATTCACGTTTAAAATTAAACAGGGACCGTCGTATGTGGTTTCGTAGTACTAATGACATAGAACGCACTCTCTCTGAAATTACTACAGACATGACCAAAAAAAGTTCTTAACAAAAGAGCATCGAACCTCTGTGGCATGCCTAAAGTTGCAAGTACATACAAGTACATAGAAAGTCGCGTTTTTTATGTACACGTATGAAACATATGCCAATCGACAAAGAAAATAATTACAAACAACAAATACTGATTGACAAAATGTCGTAAGTGATATACTTTCTGAGTAATTTCAGGTTGAAAATGTAAAATATAATTAAAGAAAATCATCGTTTAAACTGATTTAAAAGTCCATTGTCATCATTTTAAAGCATCCCGCGCCACGACTAGCATTAAATTGGATTCCTGTTATACTAAAATAATAGGAAATGTAAAAAAATATGTAAAATATGTTTTTGGTGAAATCCACTCCAATCAAAATCCAAAATCTACTCATTGATTACAAGCCTGGGTCATCCATCAAGAAAAATACCACGTTGATGCGGCGCGAAGGGTGCAAGGTGAAAGGAAGGGACCAACCACAGGGTTGTTCTTTACCAGTCATTTTGTCACTCACTGTCACCGTGATTTTTATCAATAAAAAAAGCAACTCATACTCATTGGTGTGCTCTTGACTACAATCTTGCCCTAGACCTTCTACGGTTGGACGAGTTTACAGTTTAGTGTTAAAAATAAGTTTGAAAGTCACTCCGTTAACTTAAATACAGAGACATTGCTCGACTGGAACCGCCCCTCGTAGACTGCTTCCCGCGCCGTTCTTATGCCATTTCCCACGCCGCCGCGCGCGGCCATCGAGAAGGTTCCGGGATCCGAACAAACATCACTTTATTATTTTGAGACTTTCCTCAGTTTGGTTATTAGGACACTGACTTTTGATTTTGACTTCGTATCAATGACAGTATAAGAACTAAGAAGTGGCTAGTACTTCAACATAATGAGTGGAGATAAGTGCTGATAAGTCCTCTTCTCCCCCCTGATCCACTACAGGATACCAAGACAAAATAATCCTTGTGGCCCCACTGGTGGAGGTAACCGGTGGGGATACCAGGCCGCAAGGGAATCACCTGATTGTCCGAAAGAAAGATGATTCCATGCTACAGAAGGCGCCGGCTTTAAGTGTCTAAGTATCTGCGATAGTAGTCGGTACATGAGCCACTGCAAAGGCCTTTAGCGGGTCAATAACTTCGACACCAGGGTTTATAAGGTTTACCGCGGAATATATGGTTGGCATATTCTTGGACACAAGGGTGATGGTTTAGATGTCCCTCACAAAGCTCATAACATCATATTTGTGATCGCGGACGGCGTACGATAGGGCGAGCAGTTCTAATTCCGCAAAAGAAACACTGCGACCCTGGCGGACCTAAGTTTCTTGACATCGCGTAAATGTCAATAATAATAGATAAAACAGCTACTGTCAACAGTCAAGAAATAACAAAAATATCAACAACAAAAACTTCACAAAAGATAACAACTTAAACTTCTTCTGCAGCAACGAGAACGCTTGTGCACGGTGCAAGTCACGGTGACAAACTGACTGACTTGACCTGCCGTCTAACATAAGCGCGGTGACAAAGCTTCTCTACGCATGCTGTCTTATTAATTCTTTATTAAAAGGAACGTGACAGCATGCGTACAGAAGCTTAAAAAACGTGACAACATCCAAAGCTTCTCTCATGCTACCCTCCTGGCGCATTAAACAGCCCTGTGGTTCATAGACAGTGGTGAAGAGGGGGACGGGAAGAGATGCGGCTCGTGACACTTATCACGAGCCGCATCTCTTCGCACCGCATTAATTCTATGGTATTTTTAAATACTATAACACCTCTTCAGGGGGCAATGAGTAAAATACGTATCTCTTATGTGAGGTGTATATTTATTTATGAATGATATTCGTTTTATTACACTTATAATTAATAACATACGAATCAATTTATTTATAACACCTGAAAAAGTGCTATTTGCACGCCTATGATCGCATACATGAAATTACTCCGCGAGCTCTCCTAAGAATGTCGGAAGACCAGATCTTCAATCATTTCGAATATTGACATCGAACACCATTTCAAATCTTTGAAATGATATTCGAATAATCTTCTTCAAAATGACCGATTGGGAAAGGAGTTGCGTTATGCCAGATCCTCCATGAAGGTCTACATACCACAGTACTGATGGATGACTCAGGCTTGTAAGGATTTTGTATCATATTGATTTCACTTAAAACATATTTTACATATTTTTTTTGCATTTTATCCTATTATACGAGAATCCTTTTTTGCATTTAGTATTACCAGAATCCAATTTAATGCTAGTCGTGGCGCGGGATGCTTTAAAATGATGATAATGGACTTTTAAATCAGTTTAAACGATGATTTTCTTTTAATCATATTTTACATTTTCAAACTGAAATCATATTTTACATTTTCAAACTGAAAATACTCAGAAAGTATATCACTTACGACATTTTGTCAATCAGTATTTGTTGTCTGTAATTATTTTTTCTGTCGATTGGCATATGTTTCATACGTGTACATTAAAAACGCGACTTTCTATGTACTTGTATGTACTTGCAACTTTAGGCAAGCCAGGCTTCATACAAAAATGTTCGAACCCCTTTTTTCGTAGTGTTTATGTACAGGGACAACAGCACGTCATGCTATCCAGAACTGTTAAATTTCTTCAATAGATTTTCAATTTTATTTTCAAGCTTTAGAGTTTACTATGCATCTGGAAAATTTGGTAGTTTGTGGTAACCTGATTTGCTGTTGACTGTATATGCAGGCCGGCCACAGGTCGTATAGCTATACGGGCAGCGCGTAATGTGTGTGTGAGCAGGCCCCTCTTTTCTACTGGGCACTCTGGGCAAGTGCCCAGGGTCCCACCATAAATAGGGGCTTCCTTGTTCCCAATAGATAATTATAATTACTGACTAGAATGTGCTTTATATGCTTTCGGAAGCGTTAAGCGCACAGTGCCGAGGGTATGCTCGAAAATCAAGCTTCTGTATTGCGTTTAAATAGTTCTACACTGTTTTTTTTTAAATAATTTTCAGTGCTCTATGCAATTTTCTGTCAAAGTAACAGGGGCTCCAGTATCGTAATGTGCCGATGGCCTCCTATATGTTGAAGATGGTCCTGTGTGTGAGTGCGCGCGTGTGAATCAGTGTTTTGCCACCTACGGTAAAACTTTATACTGAGCTGCAACCTCGTTTCCTGCAGCGCACACTTACTTTGCTTTGTATTTTTTTTTGCTTTGTTTTTTTTGTTTTAATTATTGTTATTATTATGTGTGTTCTATTTCTTTATGTTATTACGCTCTATGTCTCTGTGCTTATCTTATCTACTTTCTTTGCTATTTATTGTTTATTTGTTCCTTATTTCCTTGTTTGTTGTATCTATTGTAAAACTCTATCGTTGCTTTTGTGTTTCTGTGTCTCTTTCTGTACTAAATCTTTGTAAGTGTGTACTGTGATGGAAATAAATGTCTTATCTATCTATCTAATATGTATATGTACGGTTTAATCACCCTACATGTATTTGCATAGCTATAAAATACTTTCTTACATTTCAGAATATAATTTAGCATATATCGCATTATTGCAATTTTCATACATTATCGCCGAGTACTTCACCGACCGTCCAACGTGACACACACTAAAAAGAAAGAGTCGTCAAACTATTTACGGATTTATACTTTTAAATTTTTTACTAATATACCAGTGTTTTTACATCTATAAAAGTGACTTTTTCTGTGAGTGCTCCTGACCATCCTGTATGGTTACCAACATACCTGCAGTGCGGCCAGCAGCTCGTAGAGCGGCGCGGGCAGCGGGGCCAGCACGTGCACGGCGCCGGCCACGGTCCCCAGCAGCACGCCGCGCGCCGCCACGCCCGCGCCCGCCCCCTCGGCCCCCGCCGCGCCCCCCGCCAGCGCGCCGCGCCGCATGACGTTGACGAGGTCCCCGAGGTGGAACTGCCCCGCGTACGTCATCTGCTGGCGCTCCTCGTCGGTGGCGGCGGCGCCGTCCTTCTGGCACACGAGCAGGTTGAACGAGTTCTCGGCGCCGAGGAACGTGTCGTCGTCCAGGATCTCGACGGCCGTCATCCAGTTCGGGCTGTAGTCGCGGGCTATCTCCTCGAAGCTGCCCTCCATCTGAAGCGGACGTGCGCCGTAAGATTTTAGTGACGCCGAAAACTTTAGCGGGATCGGTCTATTTTGTAGGTTCGAGAGCGACGTGGCGTTTCGGTTCGACATAAAAATTATCAGGGCTTGAATAACCGAAAAAATTTCGGTTGAAACGGTAGGCGGTATGACGTCATACCTTTATATTAAAGGTACCCATAAATATCGCTACCGCTATTTTTCTCTACCGGAAAATTTCGGTACCGTTATTTTTAGCGCTACCGAAATTTTCTTTATACCTACCACACCGCGGGCTGATTTTTTGCGAGAGATTACGAAAGAAAGTAAGTAAACAAATTCTATTATATTCACTCATCGCGGGTGATGGTCGACTGCGTGTCTAGCACACGACGTACAATTTGTATATTTTGAAAAAAATCATTATTCAATTAAGGCGACTACAGCACCTGAATTACGATTTTATGATGCGATGATAAGCATGACGCACTGCATTAAATCGAAGAAAAAAATACTACGGTAATATTCAGGACATAAACTAGATAAGTAGTTTGCTGAAAACATGATTCAGCACTTTTGGTTCGATAGAAAAAGCTCACAAAGTCACCTCTAAATACCAATATTGTGTATATTTTAAGCTGTAAAAACGATAGTAAAATGCACACAGGAACTTGAATTTGCTATCAAAATATTCGTGATTGAATACTCTCGATAAGTAGTTAACGCATTTTTCGATTTAAGTTGTTACCTTTCCATAAATCTAATTTTTCTAACTTTCGAACATGTTTTTACGCACGCACGCTTTCATAGTCCGTAAACTTCGTGTATCGACACTGTTCGCACTGCCGGCCCAGGCTTGTTGAGAGACGGAGATGGCACTATTCCTATGTGTGCTGCCTTTATCGGGTGCTGTAGTCGCCTTAAGTACTTAAGTAGGTCGCCTCATGGATCGCCGCACAATAAATAAAAGTAAGTTTTTTCGTATTTCTTTACTGTAAGTACTTAATTAAGGTTGTCTTAGTGCCCATACCTACAATTCAAGGACGACGTTATTGCCAATTGCATGGACATGCCTACTAAATCTCTTAAAATGTAGGAAAGGATGAGATCGGCAGGTATCTTCTGACGTATGACGCGTAGTAGGTAGGGCAGGTATAATTTAGAGCTCAGCTTTTAGAGTGGTGGTAGTGTAGTGTAGAGCTAAATCTGTCTCCGAGTGTAAACTAGCACAGACGACCGGATCAGTGTGAAAAACTCCACAAAATGATTGATATCGATTATCAGTGTTCCGTAAGGTTCACGTACGAAAATCGTATCTTCATAGCCTTTGAAGTGAATTAAGGATCCAGCGCAAAAGCTCGAAATCATTGTACATAGTCGAGATAAGGACTATAAACAATCACAGACAGTAGTAGCTACGGCGAACAGTCTTCTGATAAAGACGTATGGCTCTAGCGTCTGTAGGTAGTATGCAGTCCTTACCTGCTGTAAACTACATTAACCATCTGTAAGGTGGAATATTAAGTTGGGGTACCAACTATAAATAAATATAGGTAAGTTTTACCGTCCTTTTAGAGGACGAGAAACAGGCAGTAGTAACTTCGGTGAACAGCCTTCGAACGCATTACGGTTGGGTCACCAACCTTAAAAATATGTAAACATAGACAGTAGTAGCTACGGCGAACAGTCTTCAGATAAAGACGTTTGGATCTAGCGGCTGTAGTTCCAGTCCTTACCTGCTGTCAACTACGCTAACCATCTATACTCGTAAGATGGAGTATCAAGTTGGGACACCAACTTTAAATAAATGAAGGTAGGATTTTACCGTCCTTTTACAGGATGAGACACTGGCAATAGTAACTCCGGTGAACAGCCTTCGAACGCATTACGGTTGGGTCCTTAAAAATATGTAAACATAGACAGTAGTAGCTACGGCGAACAGTCTTAATATAAAGACGTTGTGCTTGGCGTCTGTAGTTTGCAGTCCTTACCTACTGTAAACTACGTTAACCATCTATAAGATGGAAAATTAAGTTGGAGCACCAACTATGAATATGGAGTGATCAAAAAGTAGTGATAATGAAACAGAAAATAATATATTTTTAAATAACAAAAATTTGTTTTTCAACATAGTCTCCTTCTCTATCTACACACTGAGTCCAGCGTTTCTCCAACATTTTTAACCCTTTGAAAAAAAATTCTCTTGGCCTTCCAAAAACCCTTCCACGGCCTCTATCACTTCATTATCATCGGCATATCTATTACCACGCAAGTATTCTATTAGTTTTGGAAAGAGATAAAAATCACTGTTGGCCAGGTCCAGCGAATAAGGTGGGTGATTCACTAATTCGAACTCAGCTTGTTGAATGGTATCCAGTGCAACAGCAGAAGTGTGAACCGGCGCGTTGTCCTGATGAAACAAAATGCCTTTTCTGAGTTTGACATGTCTTTTCTCTTTTATAGTCTCTCTCAATTTAGCTATTGAAGATGCATAGTAAACGCCTGTTATTGTATGTCCCTTCTTAAGATAATTAACTAATAATATTTCTTCGGAATCACAAAAAATTGAGGCCATGACTTTGCCTGCCGATGCTGTGGTTCGAAATTTCCTTGGAGTTGGTGACGACGGTCTTTTCCACTGTAAAGATTATTGTTTTGTTTCTGGATCAAAATGGTGAATCCATGTTTCATCCATAGTGACAAATCGAGCCAAAAAATTGTTAGGATCCACATAAAATCTGTCCAACCAGCGCCTTGAAAGATTGAGTCTGGTTTTCTTTCGATCTTCTGTTAACATTCTGGGTACCCAACGCGCCGAGGCTTTTCTCATACTCAGATAATCTTTTAATTTTGATTGAACACTGCCATATCAAATGCCAGTTTCCTGGACTAAATAACGCACTGTAACACGACGATCGTCTAGAACAATCTTTTCGACTTTTTCAATGTTTTCCTGCGTAACTGACGTCGATGGCCGGCCCGAGCGGTGCTGATCTTCTGTCGATGTTCTTCCAGTCTTGAATTGAGGTGACCATCTTGCCACAGTAGAATATGATGGAGCAGACTCACCTAAAGTCTCCACCAAATCACGATGGATCTCTTGCGTCGTTAACTTTTTTAAACTGAGGTTATAATAACGGCTCGCACTTCGTTTTTCTCCATAATGATATTTTACGTCGGAATTCGTCAAACAACTAGACAAGGTTTCTATGTTTCTTAAAATTAAGACCTAATTTTTTGTATCCTAACCTAACCTCGTAATTAAATGATCTTTAATTATTGGTATGAATGAGTAAATTCTGAATTGTACAAGTGGGTCATTATCACTACTTTTTGATCACTCCTCGTATATGTAGCTAAGTTTTTACCGTTCTTTTAGAGAGCGAGACACAGGCAATAGTAGCATTCGCGAACAGCCTTAGAACGTAGTTAGGTTTGGTAGGTTAGTTTGATAGGTTCGATTTGATAGGTTCGTTTTGGTAGAATAGGTTAGGATAGATTAGGTTGGGTAACCAACGCTAAATAAAAGTATCCAAAGGCAATAGTAACTTCAGTGAACAGCCTTTATAGTTAGTCGAGATAACAACGATAAATAATCATAGGCAGTAGTAGCATTAGCGAACAGCCTTAAATGGATATAAAATCCACGAATGAAAATAAACTTTGGTATTTTATATCTTAGCAAATCTCACATCAAATATAAGAGACGTTAGTAGCATGAGCGAAAGCGTTTCATATAAAGACGTTTGGGTAGCGTCTGTAGTTTACAGTCCTTACCTACTGTAAACTGCGCTAACCATCTATATGATGGAATATTAAGGTGGGGCACCAACTATAAATATATGTAGGTAGGTTTTTACCGTTCTTTTAGAGAACGAGAAACAGACAGTAGTAACTACGGTGAACAGTCTTCGAATGCATTACGGTTGGGGCACCAACCTTAGAATTATGTAGGTAAACATATGATTTGTCCTTTTAGAGATGTATATGATAATTTTATATAAAGGCTTCAACTTGAAGACTTCAACTACAGGCGCCATGCTACGCACGCCTTTATATAAATTATCATATACATCCCTAAAAGGACGAATCATATGTTTACCTACATAATTTTAAGGTTGGTGCCCCAACCGTAATGCATTCGAAGACTGTTCACCGTAGTTACTACTGTCTGTTTCTCGTTCTCTAAAAGAACGGTAAAAACCTACCTACATATATTTATAGTTGGTGCCCCAACTTAATATTCCATCTTATAGATGGTTAGCGCAGTTTACAGTAGGTAAGGACTGTAAACTACAGACGCTACCCAAACGTCTTTATATGAAACGCTTTCGCTCATGCTACTAACGTCTCTTATATTTGATGTGAGATTTGCTAAGATATAAAATACCAAAGTTTATTTTCATTCGTGGATTTTATATCCATTTAAGGCTGTTCGCTAATGCTACTACTGCCTATGATTATTTATCGTCGTTATCTCGACTAACTATAAAGGCTGTTCACCGAAGTTACTATTGCCTTTGGATACTTTTATTTAGCGTTGGTTACCCAACCTAATCTACCCTAATCTATCCTAACCTATTCTACCAAAACGAACCTATCAAACTAACCTACCAAACCTAACTACGTTCTAAGGCAACTACATTAACCACCTATAAGGTAGAATATTAAGTTGGGGCACCAACTATAAAGAAATGTAACCTCAGGCAGTAGTAGCTTCGGCAAACAGCCTTTCGGTATTGGTTTACTGAAAAATACACACTAAACACTGGAGTTACGACTCTAGCTCTTGAAGAGCCGGAAGGCGGTCTTCAACATGGGCGTCGGAAAGCCGACTTGAAATAAACTTGTCGGGCAGCCGACATGAAATACACTAATTAGAGACGGGGAGCTGACTATAAACGATACTGCATGACGTAAGACCTAGCTGAAGGATAGTAGCGCAAGGCAGTCTGGGCTATGATCCAACCAAGGTAGCTGCTAATTACTTTGGAGTTCTCGGGCAAGACCCACCCGATCGGTTTCAGCCACAGAAGTGGTTGTGCCGATCCCTCAAACAGTCTTCGGACTGCAACGATCCGCAGTTTTCGGACAGCAACGATACTGAAGGGACCAAGTGTTGCCGGTGGGGGTCGCCTTATAATCCGCACAGTAGTAGAGGATGTCGACCATAGGAGGGAGCGCTGGTCGGAGCTTCCTCCCTCTTCATCCCCAAAAACTATATGCTTTTCTAACCAAAATTGCTTATTCAGGGGTGTTGAAGAAACCGGTAACGAATAAGCAAAGATTGAGATACCAAAGTACTTAAAAAGGCTCTGGGTACTATATGACGAAAAATAAACACAACGTAGGGATCCTCGGGAAAGATCATTGCCATTGCCAATGACTACAGTCATAGGCTATTTTATAAAGAGATTAAATAGTCTCTAGAGAGAAGGAATGGAGACATTGATCCTTGAGAAAGATCATTGTCAGAGCCAGCGACTACGGTCGTTGGCTAATTTTTACGAAAGATTAAATAATCTTTAGAGAGAGAGAGAAACTTGAAAGTTTGATGGACTTTCAAGTTAACAATTATTATATTGTGGAGAAAGGAATTAGTCACAAGTTAGTTTTGTGCTAAATATATTTCTCAATTAAGTAACCTTCTGATTTAAAAAAAAAACTGTGACTGGATCTGACCTATAGTTCAAGAAATACATTTTTTGAAATTGAAATTTGTTCCAAAAGGCTGGTATTAGAGGGGCATCCACCCTACGTAGATAAGTTTGCTAGATAGGCAGGTACCTACTAGGTTACTTATCACATGTCCTAGGGCATCGTAAGTTACTAAAAACGAAACCATCTACAATACCTAAGTACATAATATTGTTAATGAATATAATAAGAAAATATAAATTGAAATAAAATATTGACCTTGATGTTTGATTGCCAGATCGAACAATTAGATGAATTTGTCTCTTTATTATAAGAGAAGAAAGAGTACACTGCATTCTTTATTTTCCTTCCCATTATTAGTTTGGTTTCTTTCTAAAACTTAAGTAGGTAAGCAATTCAAAACAACACTCGTCACTCGATGCGTCAATAAGCGAAAGAAATGTACTATGATTAAGTAATTGAAGTGAAAGAAAAGTCCTTTGATGTGCCGAACGCATTGCGAGCAGAGTGGCAACGTCGCGCGCTCGGGCCGATTTTTCTCTTGTTTTTTCGGTACCGAAATAATTTCGGTTAAGGTATCATTAAAATAGAGGTATAAAGGTAGAGAAAAAATATAAGGGTATCGTTTTTCTATACCGGTACCAGAACCGTTATTCCCAACCGTTTCAGCTCTACCTTTAAATCAATACGATATCGAAATTTTATACCGGTACCGTAACCTCGTACCTTAACCGAATTCAAGCCCTGAAAATTATAGACGTGATCGAACCGGGTCGTTCCCGCGTTGGAGAACGCCGACACCGACGAGCCGCTCGAATTTGATACACGGACACGCATCACGACTGCGACACGTATGTAATTTTTCAACTAAAACGGTTTGAACGATAGAATCACATGTGACCTTGAGGTAGAGCGACGATGTTGTCAAAGTGATGTCTCTGACGAGGATGAAGTCACCCTTGACCTTGAAGTGAAACGCCACACTGCAGTGTTGGTGCAGTTACCTGCTTGTACTGCAGCAGTGACATGGACCGCATGATGTCGCCGACGAGGATGAAGTCGCCCTTGACCTTGAGGTAGAGCGCTACGATGTTGTTGAAGTGGCTACACTCCAGCCGCAGTTCTTTATCCGATGTCCACTCGAACAGACGCACCTGAAACGTACGCGTTATTAATTATAGTTACTTACGAAGCAATACCTCTTAAGTAAATATTTTCACTGATTTAAACGAAGCCTTTGACTAACAGAATCATGAAAAACTAAAACTTATTAACATCGATATTATTAACAGTGCTCAGAAAATCTAAAACCATAATATCCATCATATTTGGAACAGTATCAAGTGACCGAAACCGGCAACAACCGAAGCACGCCACAAGCTATTACGTACGGAGTCCCGCAAGGCTCGATTCTGGGACGATTGTTATTTCTAATATACGTCAACAAGATAAATTAGTTTTTGGATTACATATAAGTTGATATTAGTATTTATGCCGTCGGATAACACAAGCTTATAGTTCGTTAATTCCTACACAGGAGTACCGTGTAGTGTGATGTTCCCATACCGTGCTGTTGATGGAGGCGAGCAGTTTCCCGTTGAACTCGACGAGCGTGTAGCAGCCGCCCTTGATCTCCTTCTCCGTGACCTGCGTCAGCTTGCCCTCCGCCCACTGGAACAGCAGCAGCCGACCCTGGCGACACCGACACACCACCACATTAAACACTCACAAACTCCCTTTTATAATTTTAAAAACGGCCATTTGTTTCTCAATAATTTTAACCGTGTGGTGATCAATTGAGAATAACACCACCACATCTCTTTCTGTGGGTATCGTAAGAGGCGACTAAGGAAACATAAATGAGATCTGCCTCCTAGTAATCCATCCCGGGCGACGACACTTCATTTTTTTCTGAATCTGAGGTGTCGTTCTATTGTCTCATGCGGTGTGGTAGGCTCTGTGAAGGGCCGACTGGTTCGCGACCACCCTCCTACCGAAGTCCGACGCCAAACAGCTTGCTGTGTTCCGTCGGGGCGTGGGAGTACCAGTGCCTTTATAGGCATTTTCTGGGTTAACTCGCTCCATCGTCGACCTCATCATCTTTGACCTTTATGGTCACGATTGAAGTCAAGAGTTAACCCATCTTATAATAAAAATAGAAATAAAAAAGTCCGACCAAAAAAAAATCTCAACAATTTACAGAAATATAGCCATTTATTTACACCTGTATGATATGGCAATAAGAAATGGGTAACAGGGGTAAATGCAGTGATAGCTTAATCGGTAACGAGCCAGACTTGTGATCGGAAGGTCGCGGGTTCAAATCCTGGTGTGGGCCTGTATCACTAAATTCGTCTTTTCGGATTTATGTACGGATTTCTAATTATCACTCGCTCAACAGTGAAGGAAAACATCGTGACGAAACCCGCCCGTCCAAGAAAATTAATTTTCGAAAGACGAGCGGTCCACCGATCCGCATCGGGCCAGCGCGGTGGACTATGGCCTAAAACCCCTTCGTGTTTCGAAGGGAGGCCCGTGCCCCTCGGCGGGGACGTATACGGGAGTACTGACTTGCTTGGGCTCGGACTCCTCCGGGTTGATGATGGCGGTGCCGACGGCGTAGTAGTGCGCGGGGTCGTCCCCCAGGCGGCACGACACGATGCTCATCGCGAACTCCATCGGCAGCAGCTGGTGCGCGTGCAGCACTGCCGGGAGCGACGGTCTTAGGCAAGCGTATAGGTTTTGTAGTATTTTAAAAAATTTAATGAATAAAATATATACGAGTGAAATAAACATCGTGCGAAATTTTTCGGAGAACATTTATCGGTTAGTTATAAATCGAACGATAAGTTCAGGGAGAGTCGTAAGTTCCGGTATAGGAGGTAGATACAGTCGCGCCGGCGCCGGCGTCGGTGCAGTGCGCGGTACCTTCGAAGGTGTGCTGGTCGAGCACGAGCAGGTTGTGCGTCTCGACGTCCGCTTGCGGCGGCGCGTGCTTGTTGGGCGGCGGCGCGGGGCCCGAGCTGGAGGCCGCGCCCACGGACGCCGACGCGCGCACCGACACGGCCCCGCCCCCGCCGCCCGCCCCCGCCCCGCCCCCCCCGCCCGCCTCCAGCCGGTCCACGCGCATCGTGATCACGCCGAACGTCTGCAACGTGATTGGGTGAGCTTCGATTTATTGTTATTACGAGCCCTCGGGATCCTCCTGCTGCGCGAAGTCCTCCTTTTTCTTTTCGCGAAAATTAAAAGATTTGTATCGGCGTACCGAACTGAACTGAACGATATTCGGCATGAGACCCATTTAAAATTATTATTTAAAAAAAACAGCTTCTGATCTCCCACTCTTTTGCTCTGTGACTATCTAAATTAATTAGCCTGTCTATATGTTGCTTAAAATAAGGTTCTATTTACGAAATAAAAATCGTGCGAGAGTTAACCTATCTCATAATAAAAAAATAAAAAATAAAAACGTACTTGAATACGTATATACAAGTAAATGTACCTACACATACACATTTGCGTACGTCGACTGATACGCTAGTTACCTGCGTGGTGTACTGATACGCTAGTTACCTGCGTGGTGTACTGATACGCTAGTTGCCTGCGTGGTGTACTGATACGCTAGTTACCTGCGTGGTGTACTGATACGCTAGTTACCTGCGTGGTATACTGATACGCTAGTTACCTGCGTGGTATACTGATACGCTAGTTACCTGCGTGATGTACTGATACGCTAGTTACCTGCGTGGTATACTGATACGCTAGTTACCTGCGTGGTGTACTGATACGCTAGTTACCTGCGTGGTATACTGATACGCTAGTTACCTGCGTGGTGTACTGATACGCTAGTTACCTGCGTGGTGTACTGATACGCTAGTTACCTGCGTGGTGTACTGATACGCTAGTTACCTGCGTGGTGTACTGATACGCTAGTTACCTGCGTGGCGTCCTGATGCGCGATGCGTCGGGGCGTCTCTCCGAGCGGTACGGTGCGGATGTGCAGTTTCTGTATCTCATCTATGGTGCCGATGGTCACCGTGCTGTCCGTCGCCAGTGCTAGGCTGCAACCAACACACAGCGCACTGCTACTACACACTTGTAGGGTTGACACACCTCGACCACACTACCCGACTACCCGTGCCAGTAAACATTTTATGAGAGAGGACGAGCGGTACATGCACTGAATGCTAATGCTAAGCTGATCCTGGCACGGTACTAGAACACCTCTTCCGGGGGCAATGAATGAAATACGTAGCTCTTCTGCGAGGTGTATATTTACGAATAACAAACAGGCACTTCCTTACACTTTATCTTTATTACAATCGTAGGTACGATTATTTATCACTTTACAACTTGACACCTGGAAAAGTGCTATTTGCACGCCTATGAACGCATACATGAAATTACTCCGCGAGCTCTCTACAGTGAATGGCGGAAGACCAGATCTTCAATCATTTCGAATCCTGACATCGAATACCATTTCAAACCTTTTAAAATGATATTCGAATAATTTTCTTCGAAATGACCGATTGAGAAAGGAGTTGCGTTATGCCAGATCCTCCATGAAGGTCTGCATACCACAGTACACTCTTGCTGATACAGAGCAAACATAATAAAAAGCTAAGGCACCCCAGAAATTACGGTAATTTTTCTATGAAATAAACAAATTTTGAATTTTTGATATATCAATATTATCCAAGATACATTGTGCTGTTTGACGCTCTTCAACATCTTTGTAAATACTTTTAGACGTGTTACTAAAACGCCAAATTTAGTGTATACGAAAAAAATGGTATGAATGAATACCACGGTTAAATAGAAAGAGTTCATAATCTCACATAATTAAGTTTTAACAATTAAGCCCAGCTGAAAGTATTTGGAGTTGGGAGCAAGAGAAACAAGTTGTTTGAGTAGCAACTAGGTAATTCTTGAACCCAAAAATGAATTATTGAAAATTTTCTAAATTTGTTAAAAAAATGTATACTGAGCTTTCGAGGTGGTATTATATAGACCTGCTATGAAACCTGATATTAGAAATAGAAACAATAGATACATTATACTACAACATTTTTCCTAAAATGGTAAAGGTTTAATATGTAAATAGATATTTTTAATTCTCCGTCACAAAGGTTATATTTGTCACTGTTTATTTATGTAAGGGTATGTTATACTACAGAGCACTGCCGACACTAAAATGTGATGCAGTGATATATGGTAACTTAGAATTAGGGACACAATAAAACACACCATATAGTTAAGTCTGTACAATGTATGTTAGTAGTATAGTTACCTGTCCGGATAGTGCGCCGCGTTGAGGCTGCACATGTGCGTGACCTCCTTGAGGTTGACGTTAGAGAACACCAGCTTGTGGTTGGACGAGAAGATCACCGTCGGACGGTCCGAGCACGCGAAGATATTCGTCGTCGACAGCGACCTGCGGCAGGGGGATGTAGTGACACAGGTTTATGGAGGGACTCTAGGAAGACGCGAATCAGATCATGGAACTACCAACTCTCCATAAGGAATCCATATGAATTAATAAATAATAATAATATTTTTAACCAACGTAGGTAGACTTTTTAAGGAGGTACAGTTTTTTTAGCCTTTCAGTGGGGAAATTTTTGTTTGTGGGTCGATTCATATCTCACATTTTAGCTTACTAATTTAAAGTAGATGACTTTGCAAACAACGAGCTGTCGTTTGGCACTTTGGCGTAAATTTACGTGTCAATTGGTAAATATGAACAAACCTAAAGCTGCGCAGTACGATGGGCTGCGTGCCCAGCGTGACCTTCTTCCGGTTGTGCAGCTGCCCCGTGGCGCGCTCCACCGTGAAGTAGAACATGGAGCCGTCGCCCAGCGCGCACAGCAGGTAGCACACCCCCTCCAGCACGCAGATCAACAGCGAGCGCGGGATTATCTCTGCACACACGGACGCACAATACAACGCTCACTCTACTGTACAGGAAGGCCCAGTGAGACACGTCCAAAGAAAAATATGGATGCCTTGCACCAGCACTCAAATCACTCCTATATATGTTCTGTATTGTTATAGTTTAGAGGCCATTATAATGGGCTATGTATGACATTTAAAAAATATTTTTAATTTCGTTTAATTTATTATTTAACATAAAGGAATAAGGTCCCATATCATAAAAAAAAATATTTTAAAAATCTATCTTTAGAAATAAAAATATAATAATGAAAAGATTCTCAGTACGGTAAACTAATCCTAAGTACGGCATTTTATGCAATCGTATTCCTTTGCCAAACTGTCATGTCAATTAAGAAAAAAAACCTGTTTTATTTTGTATTTGGTTGTTTATTTCCGGAATTGGTTGGTTGTTACTTCAGGCAAGTTGGTAGAATCAGCTCTAACGAACTTGAGCGGTATCCATAGTGTCGGAATCCAGTGTATTGTGAAATTTTGAAAGTCCAGCAAGCATAGCCAAGTCGTCAGTAAATATCAATCCAAATAATCAAAACCACGAAACAGAAACAAACTCAACAACCAATTCAATTTCCAATTTTATATAATATGGCTGTCTGCGTTGTCGCAACTCAACAACCAACAACTCAAAAACCCAACAGTTAGGTTATGTGTCAACCAACTGTCAAACATCTTTTTTTTACTTTGGCAAAGGAATCAAACCGTATAGAATGCTGTAGTAAGCAACAAATCGTAACCAAAATTTAAAAATTCATTATTTTTTTATTTATGATCAAAATTATTTGATATCTTTTTTATTGGAATATGGGACTGCACATAGCCCATAAAAATACTGCACATAGCCCATTATTTAAGGAGCTCGAAGGGTTGGGGTCAAGCAACGCAGGCCCGGGTCGGGACCCGTTCGACAGGTAAGGTTCGGCCGGTGGTGTCGTTTCGACAGGTACGCGATTTCATATCCAGTTCGACAGGTATAAATTGTTTTAGTTCTTAGTACAGTCACACGCAAAAGTGTAACAGTGTATCAAATAAAAACTTAGTATACAAATTTAAGTTTTTTATTAAAAAAGAAACTATAATCTAAAGGTATATTTATAAAAAAAAAACATCAATGGAGCCGGTGCTAGAAGCCGCTTCGTCCATTATTTAGCTGTAATAAAATAAAACGAAAATAACTATCTCTATCCACTAAATAAAACAAAAATATTAAGGATTTCACTATCCACTGACCATTGCTCTCGAGTACTCTCAACTAAAATACTGTATTTTGAAAATATAAATAAGACTTAAAAGTTAGATATTTCGAGTTTTCCTATTATAATTAATTTTAAATTCCTTAAATATAACATCTATATTATCTGAAGTTGTTTACTTACATTTTCCGGCTCTATGTCCTGTAGTGCACAAAATTATTAATACACACTTGCTTGCTGCACTTAACTTGAAGTTTAACTAAATATCTTTATCTCCATCTGTAACCCTTTCCAAAAGATACGCAATAAAAAAAACAATGTGCAAGCAAAATCTCATCGCCAACAACCAATCACAACATTTTCATTTGTAACTTATTATTTACACCTATTTTCCTTTCATAACTCTGCTCGTCCCTCAAACTTAATTTTACTACATGGCCATTTCAAGGTCACCCGAGAACGCTATTTTAGCAAAAAAGAGTAAAAAAAGGTAAAGGTGATATTTCACTTTTATATGGAGCTTGGGCCTGGTCATTGTACAGTACTCCATAAGTAGCGTCTATTTTGCATAAAATACATTAGTTTTATTGTAGAAAAATATTTAAGATTGATTATTATTGCCATACTAACAATGATGGTGGAATGAAATGACAGATGACAGTGACATTTATGACAGTTGACAAGTGAACGCGCGTTCAAAAATCTATCTACCAGTTTCATCTCATAACATCAAAATATTATAAAAAGTTAATGCACTGGTGCTATTATTCTTTAGCCATTTGTTTTATCCAATATTACGAACATTTAGCTAGGATTTACTTGTTAAATATAAACAAGTCGATTAATTATTAAAAATTAAGCATTGACTATTTTGAACGTGAATTGTCAAACAATACGGCGACCTCAGTGTGGTAACTACAAAAACACTTATAATTTTCAATATTTCATAACTTTTACATTTTTATTTTATTTTTCCAGGAACAAAATATTTTATTTTTACTTTTCTGGATACTGTACAAAGACCAGGCCCATTTTGAAAAAATCACCTTTAATATAAAGCTTATAACGCATAGAACTGCTTAATATCAAATGTTGATCATATGTAAATCTTTTTTAACTTTCGAGCTTAACTGTACCGACAGGACTTAAATTTTGCATATAAAAAAAACACCGGCCGAAACGCCCCTTCATTAAATTAAAATAATACCAGTGCCCGTTCGCCACTTGAAAAAAAATGCTGTCGAAACGACACCAAAATACAGGTCGAACCATATCATTTTTTGTGACCGGCAGAACTTTACATGTCGAACGGGTCCCGACCCGCAGGCCCCCATGTCACTGCGACCTTGACAGATCTATTGTAACAGCACCCTTCTGTGTTATCACAGTACGTCTTGGAGTGTCTATCCGCGAATCTGGCTATGTCTTAGCGGGCACATCCTTAATATCTTGGTAGGACAAGTTGTGGCCTCTAAGGCGCCGTTTTCTACTGCAGTGCAGTGCGCTATTACAAATTTTATTACTTTTTTTTTGAATATTTGTTTTTTATCTTTTTGTTAAAGATTATTGAAATACTATATCCAATTTAAATATGACTATGACGATTCAAAAAAGTGTAGCGGATATCGCCAGCCTCCCACTGCTACCTGCCACCAGATGTATGTCCAGTCCCCCCACTAGTGACCCTTGGCCTGATATCCCCCCCTAGTTACCTGCGGCCAGTCGCTCGGTGTGTAGCGGCTGTAGGTCCGGCAGCCGCAGCACTCTCACTGAGATGTCTGTCCACAGCCCCACCCCCACGAGTGCGCCCGCCTCGTCCTCCTCCCCCCGCTCCCCCCCCTCCCCCTCCCGCTCCCCGTCCGCCCCGCCCCCGCCCAGGTCCAGGCACGCCACCTCTTGCTCCATGCATACCGATCTAAACATACATTTTCGTTATTCTTTGAAAATTCCAAAAGAGTAAAGAGTAAATCGCAAAAACACGAGGAAGTTGATCAGTTTTCTATTTAGCCATAACTTTTCAAGTTTTAGGATAAGTGTCACGAAAACAAGTGTCTTAAGTCAGTTTAGTTGATAAATGCAGAACTTAAGAGTATGTCTACGTTACAATGATTAAATTACTAGTAAATGTAAAAACTACACTGGACAGGAAATAAACCGGGCCACCCGCTACTTTTGAACTGTAATCCGATTTTCTCAAAAAGTATAAAACTTACAACTGTCAAAGTCATACCTATAGAAAGTGCGTTTCATGACGATTAAAAGACTCCCTATCAGAAAGTCTAAGTAGCAAAAGGTCTAACAGAGCAAAACGCCTAATGAGCAATCTGCCTAATTAGTAAATCGTCCATATAACAAAACGGCCAACTAGCAATACGCCTATGTAGCAGAACGTCTATGTAGGAAATCGACAGTTTCTCAAAATGCCTGGACACTTAGACACAAAAGTGAATACAAGGTGTTTGGAAGATCGTGTGCCAAACGGGTCTCGTACGTAGTTTCGAATGACGTTGAAGCGACGCACGCTGTGGCGAAAAACTTTCCGCGTGATATGTTGGAGCGAAAGTTCATTGAAGCGAACGCCACGAAGTCGAACGACACTGAAGCGATCACCGTTGGCGTTGTGGCGAAAAATTTTTGAGATCTTTTACGCGGTATCGAATGACGTTGTAGTGACACACGTGGTGGCGAAAAGTTTTTAAGCGAAATCCACGGGGTAGAATGCCACCCTAGCGAGAAACATTGATACAAAAAACATTCTTAAAAAGGAAAATGAAAATTTTTTTTTGCGACATTCTAAAATCTAGCGACGCGAAAGCCTCCTGTGAATAAAAAAAAACAATTCAGGTCATGTCAGGTCAAGTCAAGTCCATGAACTTACTTGATTCGGATGACAGAGCTGCAAAAATTAAAACTGCTCTATCTCTGTAAATTATAACCCTGGACATTCCGTGTGCAGGCCAAACGATAGGTCTCGACGATATCTTGTTTCGAATGACAGCTGTCAAAATTAAAACAGCAATATCTCTGTAAATAATAATCCTGGACATCCCGTGTGCAGGCCAAACGATAGATCTTGACGAGATCTTTATTTCAAATGACAGTTTTAATTTCGCCGAGACCTATCGTTTGGCCTGCACACGGAATGTCCAGGATTATTATTTACAGAGATATGGCTGTTTTAAATTTTTAAAACAGCCATATCTCTGTAAATTAAAATTTGACAACTGTCAAAATTTGACAACTGTCATTCGAAACAAAGATCTCGTCGAGATCTATCGTTTGGCCTGCACACGGAATGTCCAGGATTAATATTTACAGAGATATTGCTGTTTTAATTTTGACAGCTGTCATTCGAAACAAAGATCTCGTCGAGACCTATCGTTTGGCCTGCACACGGAATGTCCAGGATTAATATTTACAGAGATATTGCTGTTTTAATTTTGACAGCTGTCATTCGAAACAAGATCTCGTTGAGACCTATCGTTTGGCCTGCACACGGAATGTCCAGGATTATTATTTACAGAGATAGAGCAGTTTTAATTTTTGCAGCTGTCATCCGAATCAAGTAAGTTCATGGACTTGACTTGACCTGACATGATCTGACTTGTTTTTTTTATTCACAGGAGGCTTTCGCGTCACTAGCTTGGTGCAATACGTGATATTAGAAAGTCGCTAAAAAAAAGTCATTTTTCTTATTACGAATGTTTTTCGCCTCAATGTTTCTCGCTGGGGTGGCATTTGACCTCGTGGATTTCGCTTCAACATTTTTCGCCACCACGTGGGTCGCTACAGCGTCATTTAATACCGCGTACATATAAGACCTCAAAAATTTTTCGCCACAGCGGTGATCGCTTCAGTGTGGTACGACTTCATAGCGTTTGCTAAAAAAAATGCCGAAAATTGCACTATTTGCTATCATAACTTTTTTTAAATGGTGTTAAGGGCTAAATTTTCATCATCATCTCACTAACACCTACTCATTGAGACCATTCTTATGAGCCCCAACACGCAATAGCTGCTGTAAGTTTTGAAGAGTTGGGTATCCCGCAGACTATTAGATGCTACAGCATTAGCTCAAGGTTAGCATGTCTGGGAAATACCACCACAGTAACAAGACACCAAATTTCAAATCAATCTGACCTGTGAAAGTAGGTAAGACCTTTTTGTCAAGTAGGAAATGAGCTGATGATCTAAAATGTGTTGAGGAAGATATTATGTTTAAGAAGAAGTTTTATGTTTGTTCTACTAGCTTTTTAACCCACAAACTTTCATATTATCTATACTAATATTATAAAGAGGAAAGATTTGATTGTTTGTTTGTTTGTTTGTTTGTTTGCATCGAATAGGCTCCGAAACTATTGGACTGATTTGAAAAATTCTTTCACCATTAGAAAGCTACATGATCCCCGATGGACATAGGCTATATTATATTTTCAAAAAAATTAGGGATCCTTACTGAAACTCAAATAATGTAACCCAAGGTGTAAAAAAAATTACCTAAAATATTCTTTACATTGCGTGCGCTGCGTAAACTATTGATGATAGAATAAAATAATGTACTACGACTTTGCAGAACACATAAATATTTACAAAAAGTGTCGCGACAGCATATGTCTAACTATTGTAGTTATGCCACAATATGTGTTGTTTTATTTTTAAAATTTAATTAAAATGCCGTCCGCTATAAAATGCTCTTTATTTGTATCTAGGTATTAATCCTTATCAAAATAAATTACTTCATATTCAAGACTGCTTCAATATCTTTATACAACTTTTTGAATTATGCAATTCGGACAATCCATTCAAAAGATATAACGAGTTTAAAAAAAATTAGAAAAAAGTTTCGTGGTTTTATAATATTAGTATAGATAACTTAATTGAAAGACTTAAATTTAATAAGTATCTTAGGTAATAAGCATAGCCAAATAGATTACTCTGGATTAGCAATTATTCGTCTGTTTAAAGGTGTTTTTATCTATGTAACAAACATGATTATTCTATTCAGCTTACGTCTTTAGTAAGTAAGTAATTCAAATCAAAAAGTTGTATTTTTAAAGCACCATTGTATTCTATGTATACCTTTCTGCAGCTTTCTATGTAATACCTATCAATGTCAAGTGTATAAGATCTCAACTTTTATTTGTTTAATTAGGAATCATCAAAATGGCGATGAACTTTACAGCACTAAGAAAGGATTTTTCTAAATTCTACCCCTAAGTGGGTGAAATGGGGGTTCAAAGTTTGTATGGAGAAAACAATTTTTTTGCACATTTTGACCCAAAACTTCGTCCTCGAAGCAAATAAATGGACACGTGTTTCGCTATTTTTAAAAAATCATCCCCTAAAGGGTCAAGAATGAAACGGGTGACTAAAAGAGTTTTTTGCGCGAGCGAAGCCGCGGGGAAAAGCTAGTTTCAAATAAAAATAAATAATTTCATACGACTTTTACTATTTAAGTTCATAAGTGTACACAATGAAAAACTGTCGATTTCCAATATAGACGTTCTGCTACATAGACCTATTGCTAGTTGGCCGTTTTGTTACATGGACGATTTGCTAATTACACGTGGATTGACTTCTCACGGCTACATTATTGAAATCCTCGCAGATCATGTGGTACCTTCACCGGATATATCGGGCAGGATATGCAGTTGATGTATGATAATGCACGGCCTCACATTGCTCATGTGGTGACCCAATATCTACGCGACGTTGGCATCCGTACGATGGACTGGCCAGCTCGAAGCCCGGACTTGAACCCGATAAAACACTTATGGGATGAACTGAAACTTCGGGTTCGGGGTTCGTACCCCGTTCCAACAAGGCTTCCAGAGCTGCCCATCGCAATTGAAGAGGAGTGCCCAAGATTTCATCCCCAAGATTTCACCGTCTATGAATACGAGGATGCTATCAGTTATCAGCGCAAGAGGAGGGAACACTGAATACTAATCATAAACTTTTTTCAATTTTTTCCTTTGTTTCCGGCTTTAATTTGTTTTTTACTTGGTGTTCACAAACGATTTGCGCGACTGGAAAACGACTCATCTTTGTAAAATTCTTAATAAACACTTATTTGATTGATAAATCTCAATGTGTTCCCATTAATTTTAATCATCGTGAAACGCACTTTCTATAGGCATGCGCCACGGCGCGGTGTGTGTGTGTGTGTGTGTGTGTGTGTGTGTGTGTGTGTGTGTGTGTGTGTGTGTGTGTGTGTGTGTATGTATACTGACGTGAGCAGGTCGAGCCGGCGGCGGCGGATGGCCAGCAGGTAGAGGCGGGGCCCGGCGGCCGCCACGGCGCGGTGCCGGCCGCACGACACCACCGACAGCGGCCGCGCCTCGTCCCCGCCGCCCCCCTCCCCCGCGCGCCACTCCGCCCCCAGCTCCCAGCCCCCGCCGCCCTCCTCACTGCGACACACCAGCCGCATGCCCGCGTCCGTCACCTGCACATACCACCTACAACTCGCATCGACACGCCGAACGCGAATACAGATCGAAATAGACCCTACTGCTTTACATTAAGATTTTAATCGCATCTCGCTGATAATATTGACATTTGATGCTAAAAGAATACAGAAAAGTAAACAATAAATTAACGAACCGATTTATTGTTTACTTTTCTGTATTCTTTTAGCATCTTACATCACATACACATTTGATCTACCTCACGAACTGAATAACGGCGTTAGTATCATTGCGGATGACACAAAAATATTTGCGGACTCGTTATTGAATTATGACCGCCTTCAAGCTGACCTATAGACAAGATTGCAAACTGGTCAAAAGAATGGTTTATTTTAAATGACAGTAAATGCACTGTATTACACATAGGAAAAACAACCCTCATTTGAAATATACTTTGAACAGCATTGAACTACATGCAGTCAGTGAACAAAAAGACTTGGGAGTAATTATCTGTGACGACTTGACAAACAATCTATGAAACTTATGTTAGACCCGTACTCCAATACGCCTTCCAAGTCTGGAGCCCATATTTCATCGAAGACTTACTGGAAAAGGATCAGCGCAGTTTTACCAAAATACCAAGACAACTAAAGAGATGATCTTACGAAGAAAGATTGAACGTGCTGAAGCTAATCGAAAACTACAAGATCCTAAATGGTCACTACTACGATATAAAGGATTTCGACAAACAGATGCTTCGACGAGACCACAACACCCGCTTAAGAGGACATCACCTTAAACTACATACCTGCTTCTCCAATAACAATCCCCACAAACAATTATTCTCCAATAGAGTCGTGCAAGGATGGAATAAATTACCAGAAGTAGTTTCGGTACCAAACGTCAACAAATTCAAAAACTTGCTAGACAAACTTACCACAGGCATAAAGTCTAAATAAATGGCGTTCAACTGGATGCAGGCTATTGTCAGTTGTTTCAACCGCCTGCCTGTCTAATATAATAATAAATAAATAAAAAGAACCGATTCTCTCTGAGATATTTGCGCGCCACTTAAAAAGAAAGAATTCTACACGTTGCAGCATTTCTGCTTGCGATCTTTTTTATGTTCTCTAATTCTTTCCGGTCTAGTTTTCTTTTTAATTCAATAGATTTCAAAATTTTAGAACTTGCTTCATTTTTGCATTTTGTTTGGGATTGAAGTTGTCATTTTGATTCGACAAAAAATTTCTGTGTAAACATGACTAATTTCTCGGCGTAAATAGTCTGAATTCTCTACTGTGTAATACTGTGTAATAGAATAGAATTTCTCTGTGTAAGAGGGACATAATTATTTATTTGGATATGAAAAGTGGAAGTTTATTTTATTATCAAAATGTAAGTTTTCCACTTTTTCCTTTTTTTGTTCTCACACGCCTACTCTACCTTACCTACGCTATACAGTACACTTTTTACAACATCTACTTCACGCTCAGACAAATACTCTATCAGGCGGTTCTTGCAACAGTTACGAGAATCCTGGGTCTTGTGGTTTAAATCAAATCTGGTTATCACCTGACCTGGGGGGATTACTTCACGACCTGCAAGGGGAGAATATCCTTCTTGTATAGGTTACACTAGCTTGACATTCTTACTATACTAAAATACTCATATATTTTAATTTTTCTTCCTTTTGGTGCCCTTTCGGGAAAAGTGGCCTTTTAGGTATCCTAGTCCAATTTGGAATTTTTGTAGTTGCAGTGCTTTTAAATTACGACCTAATAGGTTGGCTGGGCAGCAGTACTTCATTGAGAAGTCCGATAAACGATCACACAAGTTACGTGCACCTCCAGGGCACGTTCCGTGCCGCTGTCGCTTTCATAATTGTATCATTTTTGTTTCAGATATCCTATCAACCGCTGAAGCCCTGTCTACCCCATTGGGAATGTTGGATGTGCAAGCATGGAATGACAGACAACAAAGATTTGTCGTTTACTCGTTAGCCCCACGAAGTACAACGGACCAGTTTAGGACTTTTTAACCCCTACGACGTACTGGTGTGACTTCGTGCCATATTTTAATTGATTTTTTGTCATGTGTTATTTAATGTAAAAATAATTTTACTTAGTATAAAACTCGTTCTTATTTATTAAAATAAAGAAATATTTAACCCTTTCCCCTTTCCCGTAGTTAGTTGTTTAACGCAGTAAACAACGCGTTTAACAGTTTTTACCCACATATTTAAGGTATTTTTATCACTTTCGATTTTCACCCAATTTCCCCTAATTAGGTATATTTTTTTAGGGAATTTTCAGGTATTACGACTTGTATTAACGATCTGTTTACTTAACGGTATCGTTTTCTTTGCTTTATTTCTAACAACAGACTCCACTTTATCTAAAAATGTCGCTGAATCAGGACACTATTATTGATGTTGAACCGGAAGAGACCGCTTACGAGCAAGATATTGGAGAGACACCTTATCGCGCTAGTCCTATTTTGCAGAGAGTGAATCACCAGTCTGTTGCTACTCATGAAGCTACGCGACTCAAACAGCTTTTCACTCGCGACGTTAGTTTGTCAAAATTGAATATTTGCTTTGATGGTCAAACTTGCGTGGAGGATTTCTTTCAGCTCTTCGAAGAACGGATGTTCGCTTCTGACATTCCATCCTCGTATGTTGTACGACGGTTCCACGAACTTGTTTCTGATTCGGCTCTTTTATATTTCAGGACAATTTGAGTACCTTCTTTGACGTTTGATGAGTTAAAGTCCTTTTTCTATAAAACTTATTTGAAAACTGATTACGACTACCACCTAGAACAGCGTCTCCGTGATTTAAAACAGACGGCATCGCAATCTGCCCGAGATTTTATTATTATCATTTAAGACCTAAATCTGAAGCTTACTAACCCAATCCCTGATTTTGCGCTTTTACCCATTATAAAACAGCGCAGTACAGGCCTTGTTAGTCTACAAACAGGATAGATAGCATTGACGCCTTGTTAGATGTAGTCTCAAAGTTTGAGAGTTACGAGCCGCCTCAGCAAGCTTCGGATAACGCTCAGTCTCATAAAGTTGTTGCGCCGATAGTTGATTCGACACGTTTTATTTGTATTAAGTGCAATCAATCAGGCCACGATTTCCGGGCGTGTCCTTCTATTCCTGGGGTTATTTGTTTCATTTGCAGGTGTCCCGGTTTTACTACCAAGAATTGCCCCACATGTAATGCACGCGTCGCCGCGCAACCTTCTACTTCAAAAAACTAGTTAGTTACCGGGGTTTTCATCATTCGATTTCTCCGGTTATTTTTTCAGATTTTATTGATAATAGGCCATTTGTTGAAGTGTTTATTTTTAATAGAGCTTTATACGCGTTACTCGACACAGGTGCTCAAGCGTTTCTGATTCACACTTCGTTGCTTGCTTCGCTGAATGTTGCGTAGCAATCTGATCCCGGCCATAGTGTCGTATCTGTGGACAATTCTCCGATGTCTATGCTTGGTTCCGTTTCCTTACCTGTGCGTTTTAATAATATTACACGTCAACACCGTTTTCTTGTTACATCACGCGTTACTACGCAATTGATTTTGGGTATTGAATTCTGGAATAACTTTGGCCTAACGTCTGTCCTTTGCGGAGCTTTTAATTCCGGTATTTATGGGAAGATGTTCTTACAGGACCCAGTTCAAAAGATGGATCAAGCTGTTATTGGAGGAAATAAGTTTGTTCAGTCTCGTTCTTCCTTATCTGTTGATCAAGAAGCCCGTTTACAAGAGGTAATCAAAGTCTTTGATGAGATTTTTTCAGAAAAAAAGGGTATCGGTAAGACTACCTGGCTTAGTCATAAAATAGTTACTACAGGATCTCCTATCAGGCAGCGTTATTATCCACTTTCACCCGCCAAGCTTAAGGTCCTGAATGAAGAAATCGATAAAATGCTTAATGATGGGATTATACGTCCGTCGCGTTCTCCTTTGGCGAGTCCTGTTGTTATGATTACTAAGAAGGATGGTTCTATCCGTTTTTGTTTCGGCGATACCACCTCGTAAATTTATCGCTGAAACATGTATATAAAACTTATAAAAGTGACACTGGTAACTATACTAATAACATTTTCTTAGCTATCTGATATTCTCAGGCCCTCCAATTATTTCTATACAAAAAAACAAAATATATCCGTTGCGCTCACACAGGTCTTAATTACAGGTCTAAAAATAAAAAATAAAAACCTTTAAATAAAAAACATTGAAAACAAACTCAAACAGCAAGCCTTTGCTTGCAATAGCCTTGTGCAGAGGTTACCGGCGACAATAAACGCTGATAGATCGGTGCATGCCACCACCCTTCTAAGTTAATACGCCCATACTTTGTAACTAAATCAAAATGAGGTGTACACTGTACTAGTATGCAGGTGTGCGGTGTGTAGTGGTGTACTGACCTGTATGAGCTGGTCGTAGGCCACGTTGCCGGTATAGAAAGTCTGGCGATCCGACACGAACCCCGGGATCTCCGTCTCCTCCACCTCCTCACCGTTTAGCGTCAGGATCCTACGCACAAATAGCTCGGTAGTTATACGCAAACCCCAATATTTTCTGGATACAAGGATGAGCCTTGGCACACTTGTTCCTTAGGTGGACTAGTATGGAAAACGCCCAGGAGTCACACGCTAGCACCCAACTGTGGGGGTGGGGTGGTGAACTTTTCAGTCTTCGCGCGAACTGTGACTCATCATAACTGCTAATTTCGAACTACTAGGGCAAGTTTGGTATCATTTTTAGCTAAATAAACGTTGCCCAGTTGATTGATTTCTAAAAAAAAAAAAAAGGGCATTTCCATTAAAAATAATTTAATAACAGTCAAAAATTAAAAAAGGAAATTCTAAAAAAAATGTGTAAATGACCATAAACTTTAAAAATGTACCGATATCTGGTTATAAAAAATATATTTAAAAAGCGGCACTTGTACAGATTCCAAAAATATAAGCTTTGTGGGGGAAATATTAAAAAAAGTAAAAAAAAAATTAACGCAACGCGGCAGGGATGCAAAAAAATAAAGAAAAATACAGGACAACTCTTAGACACTTCTAGAAGACATAGAAGCGTCCAATTTAGAATACGATTAGTGTTTAGTGTATATTAATGAAGGAAAAGCTAAAATATTTTGCATATTCCGTCCACTTTTCTAGATACACCAACTAGATAAATAACTTTGTTATTCCATATAAATATATAGGATGACAAATTTAAATTTGCAGTTAATGAATCATTGTACCCTGGACTTTGTTTCCGTGAGAATTTGGAAAAATTATGTAGCCCATATGTTATTTTGATGTCTAAGTTATATTACTGCAAAGTTTCATCAAAATCGATCTAGTAGCTTTTGCGTCAAAGAGGAACAAACATTATACATACATCCTTACAAGCAAACTTCCGCGTTTTTAATATTTCTTGGATATAAATCTAATAGAATAATATTACCTGAAAGGAAAAAAGCATTAAGTATTCATTTTATTTTTAAAATTATTAGTATGACTGTGACAAAAAGAAATGAGATACCAGGTGATATCATATTTAAAACTTATAGCTGAGCTAAAGTGACAATGTCAACATACTGCGCTTTAAATCATCATCATATATCAGCCTACTGCAGTCCACTGCTCAACATAGGCCTCCCCCAAGGTGCGCCACTTTGCACGATCCTCCGCTATTTGCATCCAGCCTCTACCCGCTATCTTCTTTAGGTCATCTGACCATCTGGCTGGGGGGCGTCCTATACTACGTTTGCCAAGACCTGGTCTCCATTCAAGAACCTGACTACTCAAACGCTCGTCGGTTCTGCGCCAGCCCACTGCCATTTCATCTTGCTACACTTTTGGATTATCCATCACTCCGGTTTTCTGTCGGATAACCTCGTTTCGGGTTCTATCACTTAGCGAGATCCAGAGCATGGAGGGTTTTATAGCTCGCTGAGCGACGTGCTATCGGTGGGCCAACCTCACTGCCATGTTCCACGTCTCGGCTCCGTAGGTCATGACTGGTAGGACGCATTGTTTAAAGACCTTGGTCTTTAGACGCTGCGAGAGTTGCGACGAAAAGATATGACGCAGCTTCCCAAATGCTGCCCAGCCAAGCTGCACTCTTCTGGTGATTTCCCGCTCGAAGTTGTCTCTACCTAACTGCAACGCTTGCCCGAGGTATATATATGTATTCCTGAACAACTTCGAGCGTAACACCGTCAACAGAGATCGGCCTGGGCACTGACATGCTCATTGAACATGACCTTGGTCTTGGCCAAGTTCACTCCAAGGCCGACACGTCTTGAGGTAGCGTTAAGGCTGTGCAGCATTTCTTGCAAGACTTGTGGTGTTTCTGCCAATATTATTATGTCGTCTGCGAAGCGGAGGTGCGATAGAAATTTGCCGTTGACATTGATGCCCAGTCCATTCCAATCTAGCGTCTTAAAGACGTCCTCTAGAGCATTGTTAAACAGTTTCGGGGATATGACATCCCCCTGTCTAACACCTCTGAGCAATTGGATTGGTCTTGTACGGTGGTTTTGTACTTGGACTGTCATCGTTGCCATATTATATAGGCTTCTCAGCACCTCCACGTATCGCCAATCGACTTGGCAACGCTGCGAGGACTCCAGAACGGCCCAGGTCTCGACTGAGTCGAAGGCTTTCTCGTAGTCCACAGCTGGTTATACTCTTCTTTATAACCTGCCTTACTGTGTGAATTTGATCTACGGTACTAGCCTTTGCGAAACCCTGCTTGTTCCGGTGGCTGGAAGGCGTCAAATCTAGCGGCCAGACGATTGGTGAGGGCTCTCGAAAACAGCTTATAGACATAGCTCTAGGTACCTACCACGGTCGTTTAAAAGCATTTCTGTTTAGGATCCAACTTTGAACTGCTTCGCAATTAGAATGTTTTTTTTTTAATGGTACCATGATGGCGCTGCTTTTTAACTGCTCGGTTGTCTATGTTCCATTTTTATTTTTAAAATAAATTGTCGCTGGTCTGCCTTTGAATGGCAACAGCGCCAAAAATTGAATCGTTTATAAGCCATCGTGGTAAGAATAAGCGTTGCAGACTTGTTTAGGTTCTAAATTGGATCGCGTTTAGCGATCATGGTAAATAAACCTGCAGGAGTGTAATCGGTCTATAGTTTTTCAAAAGAGTTTTGTCCCCTTTCTTGAAAAACAAAACTAACCACTATGGGATAGTTCCATTGGTTATTACGGAGTTGAAAAGCCTTTTGAGCTCCTTGACAACCGGTGTTCCACCTGTCTTCAACTGCAACTTAAGTGCACGGAGTTGTATGATTGTGAAGGCAAATGTATATAACAGACATTAATATGTCAAACATTAATATGTCTTGCTGTTAGTATACCTTTAAATAAATAAATTAATTAATTAATAAATAAACAGACAAAATATACTTACATGTAGGTATTTGAAGCGCGCAGTATGTTGACATTGTCACTCTAGCTCAATTATAAGTTTTAAAAATGATGTCACCTGGTATCTCATTTCTTTTTGTACATTTCCTTTCAGGTAATATTATTCCATTAGATTTATATCCAACTAATATTATAAACGCGGAAGTTTGCTTATAAGGATGTAAGTATAAATGTTTGTTCCTCTTTGACGCAAAAGCTACTGGATCGATTTTGATAAAACTTTGCATTAATATACTTAGCTGGCTACATATTTTTTCCGAATTCTCACGGAAACAAAGTCCAGGGTACAATGATTCATTAACTGCAAATTTAAATTTGTCATCCTATATAATTATATGGAACAACAAAGTTATTTATGTAGTTGGTGTATGTAGAAAAGTGGTCGGAATATGCAAAATATTTTAGCTTTTCCTTCATTAATATACACTAAACACTAATTGTATTCTAAATTGGACGCTTCTATGTCTTCTATAAGTGTGTAAGGGTTGTCCTGTATTTTTCTATATTTTTTTGCATCCCTGCCGCGTTGCGTTTTTTTTTAACTTTTATAAATATTTCCCCCACAAAACTTATATTTTTGGAATCTGTATAAGTGCCGCTTTTTAAATACATATATTTTTTATAACCAGCTATCGGTACATTATTTTAAAGTTTATGGTCATTAACACATTTTTTTTATTATTATTATTGTTCTAATTCTATTTTATCATTATTATTATTATTTAAATCTTTATTTGCACACACATAAATATAAACTGACAAAAACAAACAAAAATAAGAAAGTGTACAGAAGGGCGGCCTTATTGCTAAAAAGCAATCTCTTCCAGGCAACCTTGGGGTAGAGGAGAAATAATAAGAAGGTAAAACAGAAGCGGGTGGTGCAAATATTAATGATTAAAAAATAAATAAATAAAAATAAAACCTTAGTAACTATTTAAAATACGTAGAAATAGAAATCTATATCTATCTATACATATTATAAAGAGGAAAGATTTGATTGTTTGTTTGTTTGTTTGTTTGTTTGCATCGAATAGGCTCCGAAACTACTGGACCGATTTGAAAAATTCTTTCACCATTAGAATCTTACATTATCCGGGATGGACATAGGGTACATGATTTTCCCGAATTCCCACGGGAACGAAGTCCCGCGCGGGAAGCTAGTACATATTATAAAGAGGAAAGATTTGATTGTTTGTTTGTTTGTTTGTTTGTTTGCATCGAATAGGCTCCGAAACTACTGGACCGATTTGAAAAATTCTTTCACCATTAGAATCCTACATTATCCGGGATGGACATAGGGTACATGATTTTCCCGAATTCCCACGGGAACGAAGTCCCGCGCGGGAAGCTAGTCAAATATAAGTATATAAAATAAATAGAAGTATATACCTACCTATAACAATAAATATATATATATATATATATACATACATACATACATACATAGCGTAAACAAAAGGACGAGAGAAAGACCAGTTGATAAAATAAAAGACAATTATATTTTAAGGAAATGCGCTTTAAGGCGATTCTTAAAGGATTCCAGAGAAGGAGCCCGCCTAATTTCTTCTGGCAAAGCATTCCACTTGCGGATGGCTTGGACTGTAAAGGAGTGAGAGTAGAAATCAGAGGAATGGGAAGGAATATCGAGCGTCAGGGTGTGTGAAGTGCGAAGTGTGCGATTTAAAGAAAAGGATCGGTAAGAGAAACGTTCTTTGAGGTAATTAGGAGTGGAAGGGAGCATTAGGACAGAATAGAGTGAAGAAAGGATGTGGAGGTCTCTCCGTTGACGAATCGGCAGCCACTTTAATAGACAACGGAAACTGGAGACATGGTCATATTTGCGGAGCCCGAAAATGAAACGAATGCAAAGATTTTGAAGACGTTCGAGTTTATTAAGCAACTCGGAGGAAAGGTCTGGGTAGCAGACATCCGCGTAATCCAGTATGGGAAGCAGGAGCGATTGAGCGAGACATATTTTAGTCCTCGTGGGAAGAAAATTACGAAGACGCCGCAGAGAAAAATAAGAGGCAAACATCTTCCTACTGACTTCGGCCACCTGAGGCTTCCATGTAAGACAGTTGTCAAACATGATGCCCAAGTTTTTGACCGTTTTAGAAAACGGTATATGGACGCCGTCGAACATGACACATGGTAGTTTTGAATTGTCAATCCTAGAAATAAACCACTGGCTACCTATTATGATGGGTTGTGTTTTAGCAGGATTGACTTTCAAGCCAAAATTCCTACTCCAGTTGGATATAGATTCCAGATCCTGGTTGGTTTTCAGGATTGCTTTATCAATATTGTTCAAAGGGGATTGCGCGTAAATTTGCAAATCGTCTGCGTACATGTGATAGGAACACGAAAGAGAGGATGATATCGAATTTATGAAGATGGAAAATAAAAGAGGTGATAAGACGCCACCTTGTGGGACTCCGGCAGACACATCATACCAAGTAGAGAAGGAATCTTCAATATGGATGCGCTGCCTTCGTCCGAGCAAATAACTGCGAAACCAATCAATCACTCCAGGAGATATGTTGAGAGAACTGAGCAGCTTAAGCAATACGTCGTAATCGACCGTGTTAAAAGCGTTGCTGAAGTCAAGCAGAGTGAGCACAGTGAGCTGCTGATTCTCCATTCCTAACCGAATGTCATCAGTGATCTTGACAAGAGCAGTAGTCGTGCTATGACCGGAGCGGAAACAGGATTGGAGGGGATTGAAAAGATTGTTATTAAGAAGGAAATTAGTAATTTGTTGGTGAACAAGCTTTTCAAGCACTTTGGAGAGGAAAGGAAGTATGGATATGGGACGGTAATCTGAAAAATTGAAGGATTCATTTTTTTGGTAATGGGATAATGTGTGCTTCTTTCCATGCGGTAGGAAACACACTTGTAAGGATGGAAGTGTTAAGGATAAGAGTGATGACGGGAGCAAGGATATCAAGGATAGGGATGATCATATTACGACTAATGCTGTCGCCACCGATGGCATTCGAAGAAATGGAGCGGATATTCCTCTCAACATCACTAGTAGTGAATTGACGAAGAAAGAAAGGGGTATAGGCCGGGGTTGGTAATAACTCTAAAGACCGAAGTGTAGCAGCCTTGGTACCGTCATCAAGGTGAGAAGCAGATGAAAAATGTTTATTCAAACTATCCAAGTCTACACTACCTGGAGGAACACTGTTATGTGATTTACCAATCCCGAGTGTTTTGAGAAAGCGCCAGACCTTAGCCGGATCTCCATTCTCGACCGATTTATGGATATGGCGTCTTTGAGCGTCCCTTATCACAGTGTTGCAGCGATTTCTTGTATTGTGATACTTCTCCCGATTCGCAGCAGACGGTTTTGCCCTATACCTAGCTTTTGCAAAATTTTTCTCACTCATGACAGCCCTGATGTCATCATTCAGCCACGGAGCAGGTAGATGTTTGACCCTTACAGGCCGTACGGGTGCATGCACATCATACAAATTGATTAAACACGAATTAAAAACCTCTATTTGGTCATCAACTGAATGAGTTTCTGCAATAGGTGACCAATCAATCCTACTGGCATCCTCGCGCAGCCGCTCAAGATTCATATTACTAAAATTACGCAAGAGAAGAGTTTTGGGCTTGGGCTTAGGGGGACGGACTTTATAAGATAAGAAAATTAAATCATGATAGGAAAAGACCAGAGCCGCAAATTGACCATAGTGATGAACGTGATCGGTAGAAGAAACAAAAATCAGATCGAGAAGAGAAGGGTTACAATTTGGAGAGTGGTGAGTTGCATTTAACGGGAGAATATGAAGATTAGTAGAAGAGACTAAGGACCTAAGGTTATGCGCACGAGCATTATCTTTCAGGAGGCATGTATTGAAATCACCCATGATAATCGTGTGTGCATAAGCAGGACATAAGTCTTCAAGGAGCGTTTCAAAAGAGGCAAAGTAGTTTACCTTGTCCGAAGGACTGTAGTAAACTCCCAACAAAATCTTAGTGTGATTCAACACTACCTCAAGAAAGAGATGCTCGGCGGACCCAGGTGGAGGCGGCTGAGGTGACTTACTTAATATTGAGAAAGGAATGGGCGAGCGAAGATAGATTGCAACGCCACCATGTGAAGTGCTGGTCCGATCGTTGCGGATGAGAATGAAGCCAGGTAAGGAGTAGGACGTAGTAGGAAGAGAAGGATGTTTTTAGAATTTCCTTTTTTAATTTTTTACTGTAATTGAATTTATTTGAATGGAAATGCCCTTTTTTGTTTTAGAAAGCAACTAAGCAACCTTTATTTAGTTGAAAATGATACCAAACTTGCCCTAGAAGCTCGAAATTAGCAGTTATGACGAGTCACAGTGCGCGCGAAGACTGAAATATTCACCCCCCTTCCACCCCCACAGTCGGGTGCTAGCGGGTGACTCCTGGGCGTTTTCCATACTAGTCCACCTAATAAAAAAGTGAGCCAAGGCTCATCCTTGCATCCAGAAAATATTTCTTCCTATACAAGAATGGATATAAATCCCAAGCTAAAACGTAACACGTCACAAACACACAGACGTAACGCGTCATACAACACACACAAACGTAACGTGTCACAACAACACACACAGACGTAACACGTCATACAACACACAAAACGTACCGTGTTACAACAACACACACACAGACGTAACGCGTCATACAAGCCACACAAACGTACCGTGTCACAACAACACACAC
Source organism: Aproaerema taeniolella (assembly GCA_949987775.1). Classification (NCBI taxonomy): domain Eukaryota; kingdom Metazoa; phylum Arthropoda; class Insecta; order Lepidoptera; family Gelechiidae; genus Aproaerema; species Aproaerema taeniolella. Next base: position 17,784,442 of record OX465262.1, read on the forward strand.
ACAGACGTAACGCGTCATACAAGCCACACAAACGTACCGTGTCACAACAACACACACACAGACGTAACGCGTCATACAAAACACACAAACGTACCGCGTCACAACAACACACAGACGTATCGCGTCATATAATACAACAGAAAACGTACCGTGTCACGACTCATACAACACACACAAACGTACCGTTTCACAACAACACAGACGTACCACGTCTTATAATATAACATATAAAACGTACCGTGTCACGACTCGTGTTGAAAACGTACCGTGTCACAACGACACACACAGACGTAATGCGTCATATAACACAAACAAACGTAACGTGTCACAACAACACACACAGACGTAACGCGTCATAAAACACACACAAACGTAACGCGTCATAAAACACACACAAACGTAACGTGTCACAACACACACAGACGTAACGCGTCATACAACACACACAAACGTACCGTGTCACAACAACACACAGACGTATCGCGTCATATAATACAACACACAAAACGTACCGTGTCACGACTCATACAACACACACAAACGTAACGTTTCACAAGAACACACAGACATACCACGTCATATAATACAATACACAAAACGTACCGTGTCACAACGACACACACAGACGTAACGCGTCATACAACACACACAAACATAACGTGTCACAACAACACACACAGACGTAACACGTCATACAACACACACAAATGTACCGTGTCAGTGTCACAACACACAGACGTAACGCGTCATACAGCACACAAACGTAACGCGTGACGTTAGTCTGGCCCCAGCGCTGAACCACACGGACATGCTTTACAACCCAAGACAAATAATCTCCTCCTAGCTGACGACGGCGGTGGAAAACCGGCTCTACTCTTTCGGGTCACGGAGGTCAGATAGCAGTCACTTGACATGCACAATCTTGGCTTATTGTCAAGCTGCCAGTGAGATGCTGGCCTGCTGTCATGTATTACGGACCTGGTCTGTCCTACGAAGGAGAGCACTAGTGTGTCGTGGTGGTTCTGGTCTGCCAGTGAGAGGGCCCACATTCCCTTGATGCCGGGCAGGTCAATGCTGGCCTGCTCCTGGATGCCGATGCCGTTGCGGATTATACGCAGGGAACCCATCTTGTATGCACCTGTCGAATAGTGGTGAAAGATTTTTTGAAATCGGTCCAGTAGTTTTCGAGTTTATTCATTACAAACATACAAATCTTTCCTATTTGTCTTTTTAATATTACAATTTTATACTTAATTCAAACAGTGGTATTATTAAAAAGGCAGACTGCTATCATGAACAAAATGAAAACTTCTCGTAGTCTTAAATTAAAAAAGTACTATTCAACTATGACAATGAATCGGCAGCAAAAATTGATATTTAAATAATAATAACTTAATAACACACCAAAAAGAGACAGTGTAATATAAAGTGTACGTGTGAGGTCTAACCCGAGCAGGTGATGAGTTGGTTCTGCCCCTGCCGCTCGAGGTCGACGACGCACATGTCGACGATGGGCGCCAGCGACGTGAAGCTCTCCATGGGCAGCACGTAGTGCGGGGGGTGCGCGGCGGGTGGGGGGTGCGGGGGGTGCGCGGCGGGCGGGGGGTCGTCGCGCGCCGCCGCCAGCCGCACGAGGGCCGAGTCCCCGAGCCGCGAGCCCACGAACACCACGCCGTTGTCCAGGTACGTCATGCACTCCGGGATCGGGATGTCGCCTGGAACGCGCCGCCTCGTTAACCACCATGAAGATTACACTCTTCTGTTGTCACGTACTAGTACTACGGGGTGGAATTGTGTAATGCCACCTGAAGGGACACTACTCGAAATCCTCCAACTCCCTTCTGAACATGCTAGCGGACCGAGTGGACTGCCCATATATACGGCACTGCTGTAAGCTATACAGGGCTTTAGGTAAATCTCTTTCGATCTCTCGGGTGCTAAATCAGTCCATGAAACTGAACAACTTTCCCCAAGGAACATAAGTCAAGATACGAAAAAAAAAATTTTGATCTCCCATACAAAATGCGCTATATGCTGATGAAGTTTGTATGGTAACTAAAAATTTTTTTTTCGTATTTAGACCTATGTTCCTTGGAAAGTTGTTCAGTTTCATGGACTGATTAACCACCCGAGAGATCGAAAGAGATTTACCTAAAGCGATTTACGTAAAGCCCTGTTTATGGATTACAATAAACTTAGCAAATAATGATAATACTGTTACTTATATTATTTTATTTTAGGAAGACCAACAGCTCATGCAATTGTTTTAAAAACTAAATTAAGCACCAAAGGGCCAATGACAAGTCCCCACTTATTACTGTAACTAGGAGTAATTGTAACTTGAATTAAATAAATAACAATAAATACTGAAAATATAACAATTTACTCAACAGAACCATTCTTTAGTTCGCGGCCCCGTCTCCAGCAGCAACATGAACAGCCGGCCCGCGATGTAGGTAGTGTGTTGTGTGTATGTACTGACCGAGCAGCTCGACCTTGATGTCCCGCACGGCGTCGGCCCCGGCCCGCGGCCCCGTCTCCAGCAGCAACATGAACAGCCGGCCCGCGATGTAGGTAGTGTGTTGTGTGTATGTACTGACCGAGCAGCTCGACCTTGATGTCCCGCACGGCGTCGGCCCCGGCCCGCGGCCCCGTCTCCAGCAGCAACATGAACAGCCGGCCCGCGATGTAGGTAGTGTGTTGTGTGTATGTACTGACCGAGCAGCTCGACCTTGATGTCCCGCACGGCGTCGGCCCCGGCCCGCGGCCCCGTCTCCAGCAGCAACATGAACAGCCGGCCCGCGATGTAGGTAGTGTGTTGTGTGTATGTACTGACCGAGCAGCTCGACCTTGATGTCCCGCACGGCGTCGGCCCCGGCCCGCGGCCCCGTCTCCAGCAGCAACATGAACAGCCGGCCCGCGATGTAGGTAGTGTGTTGTGTGTATGTACTGACCGAGCAGCTCGACCTTGATGTCCCGCACGGCGTCGGCCCCGGCCCGCGGCCCCGTCTCCAGCAGCAACATGAACAGCCGGCCCGCGATGTAGGTAGTGTGTTGTGTGTATGTACTGACCGAGCAGCTCGACCTTGATGTCCCGCACGGCGTCGGCCCCGGCCCGCGGCCCCGTCTCCAGCAGCAACATGAACAGCCGGCCCGCGATGTAGGTAGTGTGTTGTGTGTATGTACTGACCGAGCAGCTCGACCTTGATGTCCCGCACGGCGTCGGCCCCGGCCCGCGGCCCCGTCTCCAGCAGCAACATGAACAGCCGGCCCGCGATGTAGGTAGTGTGTTGTGTGTATGTACTGACCGAGCAGCTCGACCTTGATGTCCCGCACGGCGTCGGCCCCGGCCCGCGGCCCCGTCTCCAGCAGCAACATGAACAGCCGGCCCGCGATGTAGGTAGTGTGTTGTGTGTATGTACTGACCGAGCAGCTCGACCTTGATGTCCCGCACGGCGTCGGCCCCGGCCCGCGGCCCCGTCTCCAGCAGCAACATGAACAGCCGGCCCGCGATGTAGGTAGTGTGTTGTGTGTATGTACTGACCGAGCAGCTCGACCTTGATGTCCCGCACGGCGTCGGCCCCGGCCCGCGGCCCCGTCTCCAGCAGCAACATGAACAGCCGGCCCGCGATGTAGGTAGTGTGTTGTGTGTATGTACTGACCGAGCAGCTCGACCTTGATGTCCCGCACGGCGTCGGCCCCGGCCCGCGGCCCCGTCTCCAGCAGCAACATGAACAGCCGGCCCGCGATGTAGGTAGTGTGTTGTGTGTATGTACTGACCGAGCAGCTCGACCTTGATGTCCCGCACGGCGTCGGCCCCGGCCCGCGGCCCCGTCTCCAGCAGCAACATGAACAGCCGGCCCGCGATGTAGGTAGTGTGTTGTGTGTATGTACTGACCGAGCAGCTCGACCTTGATGTCCCGCACGGCGTCGGCCCCGGCCCGCGGCCCCGTCTCCAGCAGCAACATGAACAGCCGGCCCGCGATGTAGGTAGTGTGTTGTGTGTATGTACTGACCGAGCAGCTCGACCTTGATGTCCCGCACGGCGTCGGCCCCGGCCCGCGGCCCCGTCTCCAGCAGCAACATGAACAGCCGGCCCGCGATGTAGGTAGTGTGTTGTGTGTATGTACTGACCGAGCAGCTCGACCTTGATGTCCCGCACGGCGTCGGCCCCGGCCCGCGGCCCCGTCTCCAGCAGCAACATGAACAGCCGGCCCGCGATGTAGGTAGTGTGTTGTGTGTATGTACTGACCGAGCAGCTCGACCTTGATGTCCCGCACGGCGTCGGCCCCGGCCCGCGGCCCCGTCTCCAGCAGCAACATGAACAGCCGGCCCGCGATGTAGGTAGTGTGTTGTGTGTATGTACTGACCGAGCAGCTCGACCTTGATGTCCCGCACGGCGTCGGCCCCGGCCCGCGGCCCCGTCTCCAGCAGCAACATGAACAGCCGGCCCGCGATGTAGGTAGTGTGTTGTGTGTATGTACTGACCGAGCAGCTCGACCTTGATGTCCCGCACGGCGTCGGCCCCGGCCCGCGGCCCCGTCTCCAGCAGCAACATGAACAGCCGGCCCGCGATGTAGGTAGTGTGTTGTGTGTATGTACTGACCGAGCAGCTCGACCTTGATGTCCCGCACGGCGTCGGCCCCGGCCCGCGGCCCCGTCTCCAGCAGCAACATGAACAGCCGGCCCGCGATGTAGGTAGTGTGTTGTGTGTATGTACTGACCGAGCAGCTCGACCTTGATGTCCCGCACGGCGTCGGCCCCGGCCCGCGGCCCCGTCTCCAGCAGCAACATGAACAGCCGGCCCGCGATGTCCCCCAGTAAGTACCGCAGCCCCCGAGTGTCCACGCGGCAGTAGCAGTTTATCGGAGTCATCTGCAACACAACGCGACACACGACTAGTAATCAAACACAATTTAATGTAATAAAAAACAATAAGTATAGCTAGTCATGGCCAATAAAATTTATATTTATATCTTCTAAATATATAAAAGGAGAAACCGACTGACTGACTGACATATCAACGCACAGCCTAAACGGCTAAACGTAGGCACTTGAAATTTGGAAGGAACGTAGCTTAGGTACCGTAGAAGTGCACTAAGAAAGGAATTCCCGAAATTCCCACGGGAACGGGAATTAGCGGGAAAATCCTTTTGTATGAAAAATCTAAACCACTTAAGTTAGACGCTTGTTTGGCATAAAGCTTAGTTGCAACAGGATATTGCAAAATTCCCACGGGAACGGGAGTTAGCGGGAAAAAACTTTTGTATGTAAAGAAAGAAAGAAAGAAAAAATGTTTATTGACGTCATTATACATTCGTAGACAAAATTCAATGTAATAATAATATTCTAATTATGACATAATGACGCCAATGGGCCTCCAACTCAGCATAGTTGTGGTTTCGGAAGAATCTAATCACGTAAGATAGATGTTGTCAATCTAGCATGCATGCATACTTTAGTAAGTATAAAGTTTAGTTAGGGCTGTATTTTGAAAAATTCCCATGGGAACGAGAGTTAGCGGGAAAAAATGTTGTATGAAAAAATCTAAACTGCATAAGTTACAGTTCGTTCGGGCAATTAGTGTGCAGTACAGGCGCACGGTATATTGGGACCATTCTTTAACTTAAATGTGACTCGTCCACAAATGCAAATTTTTTAATAAAAATAAAAATTAAATAGCCATCTTACAACTTAAACATAATTATATGCTATTTTTGTAGCATAAGTATAAAAAATCAATCTAGCTATTCCGAATCAGAGTCATCTGTATCACTTTGTGTGTTTATTATGAAAGTGTCTCCGTTAACATCAACATGCTGGTCTACATTAAAGTACTTATTCTCTTCTTTGATTGCGTGGGCAATATATTTACCCCACAAGTCAGATGTTACGTTCAACATGACCTGCCTGATCAATTGACATACGGCACTGCTGTTTTTTGGGTCGCAATTGTTGGCTCTAAGGTCATGTTTAATTTTAGACCACACTTGTTCTATCGGATTAAAAATGCAGTGGTATGGTGGAAGACGCACCACCTCACAACCATTCATTTTTGCTATTTCATCAATGACATATCTTTTTTCTATGCCCGCCTTTTTCACAATATCCAGCAGCACTGGAATGGTTGGGGTTGGCTTTGGAATGGAAATTTTGTACTGTCTCATAAAATCAAAGATCTCCCCTTTTCTGGTTGTGGTGTTTGGAATTCTGACGGATAGTCGCGAGTGGTAAGGAGCGTTATCCATTACTATTAGGCTATTTGGTGTTATGTTTGGCAATAATTGCTCCTGAAACCACTTTTCAAAGAGCACTGAGTTCATGTCGCAGTGGTAATCAGCGCTCGCATCGCTAATCTGTTTCGCAGATAAAAGCAGTCCATTTTCGACCCAACCGTCTTTGGATCCAGCATGCAATATGATAATGCGTTTCCCACGAGTGGAAGGCAAATCTGAAATGCAGTGACAACTACAATCAGTCCAACTTTTTTTGACGGTATCATGTGTGTCATACCACGTTTCGTCCAGGTAGATTATATTTCGCCCCTCTTGACGTGCTTCTCTGAGCTTTGTTATATATTTATAACGCCAGACTTGGAATCGCGGCGTCTCAAGCAACACACTGCGTTTATTCACTTTTTTATAGTTGAATCCAAGTTTACGTAAAAGCTCATACAACGTAGTACGTTGATATGGGAAGTCCGTATTTGTCTTTAAATCTTGCAATATCATATCGAGTGTTGGAAGTTTCTTATCTGTATAGAATCTATATACTGTGCGTCGAACTAAATCGCATTCAAAATCATCTATCTTTGAGAATTTTTTCGTCTGACTTCCTCTCTTTAAGGGAGAAACTGGTCCTAATTTTATAATTTTGGCGACAGTGTTTCGATGCACATTAACCATTTTCGAAACTGTCCCAATAATTGGATAATTTTTAAATTCCATCTCTTTATCATTATCAGGCGGCATTGTGTTGACGCAGTATTGATGAACATTCAAAATTATTTCTTTGCAGTTTATACAAAGCGTCTTCCTTTTTTTAATTGGAGCGTTATCGTCTTGAGACGTACCACCGCTGTTGTCATTATTCGCAGTGTCATTGCCAGTCTCCTCCAACATTCTCAACTATAATTAATAATGCCCTTTCTCAACTCCAATAAATAAAATAGCAAAATTTATTATTGAACTTATGCCTATTCTTTTAAATATGGCCTCCGCATAGTGATTTTGCCAATGTCAGTATTTGAAAGAAATTCAAATAATAAATGTCGAAACTCATATCTATCTATAAATAAATTAATCTATGAATATCACATAATGACCGAAAAGCTTTTATTCTAATGACCGTTACTGCAACTGGGTATTTGTAATGCAAGTAATACCTACAGGACGAATTATCTGAACCCTCCTTTGTAATTTATAAGTTAGCAGAACTAACTTCCTTAAGTACTTCTTTTTGGAAATATACGTTATTATTATTTTGTAAATGTTAACGATAGTGTCAATGAACACATACAATAATTTATTTACAGTTAAGTAATTTTATTTTCAAATAGGTACGAATATTTTTCTTTCAAAAAATAGCTATACTAAATATTTACAGAGACCACAAAATATTATTATTTTCGTATTATAACTAGTAGAAAGAGATAGAAGATATGAATTACCATTCAAGTTTTCTTGCTCCCTGTACCGCCATACATTTCGAGATGACAGCTGACAGCTACCCATGCACACTAATTGAGCGAACAAACTGTAGATGCTTGAAATTTGACATGCATATACCTTAGTGAATGCAAAGTTAAAAATTCTCCTGGGAACGGGAAGCGAGTTAGAGCTTTGTCTTCAGGTCCAATGCAATACAGTATGGCCAAGTTTTGAAATAAAAAAACATGTTTAGAAATCAACGAAAATATGAACTAAATAAAAAAAAACGTCAATTTCATGTATAGTTCCATCAATGTAGTGTCTATTCTATAAAAAAATTAAAACACAAACGAAGTTGCGGGCATAAGCTAGTTATATATATATATATATGTTTATATTTTGTTTAATATATATTGCTTAGGTTTATTTATTGCGACCGCTCTTGATTTCACTATGCGACTTTTCATACCCAAAGGTTACCTGGAAGAAATCGCTTGAAGCGATAAGGTCGCCTATATTGTACCTTTTTGTAAAATTATTTGTAATTGTCTCATCATTGTATTTCTTTTCAAATTGTGCAATAAAGTATATTGTATTGTATTGTATAAAATATCTAGGACATATTAAATAGAAGTAGTTACATGTGGCTTTATTATTTTACATGAGACAACATACTAAACAGAAGATTATTTTGTTATCCAAACTGTCGCATACACTGTGTACTTGTGAAATATTTGACGAAGCCATAAAATTATAAATATTTAAAGAATCAAGTTAACAAAAATTGGAGACTTCTGACGTTTTCCACAATCATGCACTCAGAACATGCAGTCAAAATTAACCTGTTTTTTCTCTGTATGTACCTCTTGAACATTTTGTAAAATATTTTGTTTGGTGTAAGCCAGTTTACACACAAGTGCACATCCGTCTTATAAAATATACACTAATGCTGAAACTAGTTAATTATTTTTATGATTGTTAACCTATTAAATTAAATATAAAAATGCAAAAAGAATAGATGACATGATGCACCTAATTAGTAATAACAATAAAATGTACTCTGTACCAAATTACCTTGATCTGTGCTGGGGCAACGGCCACGTAGCTTTGACCATCGTGGTATACAATTGACTCTTGCCCAATAACTATGGCACCTCCTGTAAAATAAATTTATATGTTTTTAAAAATTCAAGTAGTCATTTTTTTGCCTGTTCATACAACTGATTCCCATACAAAGGCAAAACAGCAAAACAGCTGTTTTGCCTTTGTATGGGAAGACAATTTTTTTTTTCAGATTTTTTATAAGTTCCTGGTGAAAGTTGTTCAGTTTCATGGGAAAGTCACCCCATTTATTTATTGTGATTGAGTAAGGTACCTACATCAATAAGAAATAATGAGGATCAGTAATGTTATAGCAAATTCAATAGAAATAGTATCCACGTTGTTCTCTATGACATTAGAATGATATTTCTTTTTGAATTATCCAAATCGGACCATTACTTACGAAGATATTAAGTTATAAACATTATGCCGTTCCTGCCGCTAAAAGTTGGTGTACGCGGGTGCGTGTGACGTCACAGTGACTGTCCGAGCGCAGTCGGCAGTCGGTACTCATAGTTCTCGGTGCAGCGGCGGCGACGCGCTTATGGAAATGCTACCCGATCTCAGCTACGGCACCGGTCTGAGATGCGGGAGGTTTTACGAGCAAGATTTCTAAAAAATATCACTAAAACCCTTCCACTATTCAGATCAGTGAACGCGCTGGAATCAGGTATGGATTCCGTAGTGTAGTTCAGAAAATTATAACGGAAACCCTTCCACTATTCAGCATGACCCTCTGACCGAATCATACACTTTCGAAAGTAGGCGCGATCTGAGCCGCGGGAGGATTTTCATAATTATCTTATGCTCCCTGAACTCAGAGATTTTATTTGATACATTTTCTAGGAAATCTATACATTTCCTAAATAACAATCGGAAATGTATTACCTACATAAAAATAGGTGAGTAGAAATCAAACATTTATAAATAAATTCACGCGCATACACACACACGCATACGCACATGCAGACACACACGCATTATGCACACGCACATGTGCATTACTGTTATTAAGTTCCTTGTTTTTTTTATACTTATCTTATATTTAATTTAATTAATTTTGGTCAAATTCTATCGAAATATGTTTACTTAGATAACATAATGTATAGTAGAAGAGCGGGGCTTCTAACACAAGTAAAATTTTTACTTAAATGTAAAATTGTTCTCTAGGCTAGGAAATCAACAATTTTATTATTTATTTATTTATTTATTACATGTTTGATTTTGTCTGTTTATAAGTCATTCGACTTATTTGTTCGATTACGTCAGACGGAACTGCGACAAGTAGGTTTGTTAGTAGCTTAACCCAACCAACCCTTAAAGGGCTAGGTTAGGTTAGAACTGCGACCCTCAACGCACGAGCCGAGCGAGCGAAGCGAGCGTGCCGCGGCAGCGGCCGGCGAAGTGCTAGAAACGACTGTGTACATACCTAATGATTCTGTATCTCTACCTACTTTTTCGATTTTTCTAATATAAATTCAAAAACAACTGACTTTTTTATTAATTTATGTAAAATACATATTTTTCACATTTTTTCCTCAGTTATGTAACCAGATTCTAACTTAGAAGCAGATGCGGTTTATCTGAAAATTGCTTTCTGAATACTAGTAGGGATTCATAATATCTAAAATGGTTCATTATGCTTAAGTAAACCCTACCGCAGTACAGAACCCAAACCCGGGTAGCATTTACAACACCTTAACGTCGCTTCGGGTGCCGTAAACCCTACCGCATCTCAGAAGTATGGGGGATCCTAATTTATTAGTCACTTTCCTTGTAACACGTTATTGTGTAGGTTAAAATATATCATTTGAGTCAAAAAACAAAAGCATAATATTAAATTTAAAAGGTCTTGAAAAATTTTGTTATGATATTTTTTCATTACTATGTTGAATAAAACCCATCCATTCAAACGTAAATAATAATGGCAGTAGTAGAGCGGGCGAGCGGGGAGTGGACGGCTATAATCGAAAGAGAACCATTCCTTTATCTTTAAATGGAACTTTTTTTTATTTTTTTTACAAAATTTAATTTTCAGATAATTAATTTTTATGTTGTTTTTTTTGGTACTATCAACCTATACAATAACGCCTTAGAAGGTAAGTGTAGGACCTTATATACGCGGCGGCGACGCGATTGGTCATTTTATTAGCAATTTATTTAAATAAAGTGTTGTTAAAGAGTGTAATTTTGTGATATATTTAAATATCACAAAATTACACTCTTTAACAACACTTTATTTAATAATTTTTTGTATAGGTACCATTTTTTGCGTAGTTTTGGGTCTTTCGGCACGTTAAAGAAGAGTTTTTCAGGCGTTTTAAAAGAAGTATTTGTAAATTTCGGCACTATACAATATTTATACATAGTTAGAAGATTGAATTAGACACAAATCGGAAACTTAATTTGTTTCAAAGACATAATTAACCAATGAAAACACCTGCGCGCCTTAACGCTACCAACGGCTAACTGGCGTGGCCAGTCACAGTGACGTCACAGCCTACCGCGCCGGCCGGTCAGTGAACTCCGCTAGTAATTTAATCATAACTTCGTCAATTTTTATCGTAGAACAAAAATTTTTGCACTGTATGTTATGGATTTCGTAGCTCTATAAATCTGCATTCTCAACTAAAAACGTTACGGATCCTTATTGGACTGTTCTTATTTCATACATAGAAGTAAAAATTGGACATTACCTAGCGGACTGGGCACCGGAATCAAAATGGATGCTTCAGTCTCCACATTGTCTTGTTTCCATGGTATTTTCATAAATTCTTTGTCTCTCACACTAATTTCATGAACCTGAAAAGCCATACTTAATCAATTTTCTGCTTGTAATGAATGTAGTTAGAGGATATTGTACTTTTATTAACAATATGTTAATAAGCAAGATTAAGCAACAGTGTTACTCAAGTGCAGAAGTTTATCTTATGCTAAATTATTGTTTTTACCAGCCAATATACGTCCCCACCGAGAGGCACGTTTGGAACATTAAGGGGATTTGGGAGTCCACCACGCTGGCCCAATGCAGTTTGGTGGAAATAATTGATACTTATAATAAAAAGAAACTGTTAACCTTTATATGTCTTCCGTTGAGATCTTGATGAATTAAAATAAGAGAAGGATTAGAACAGCCATGTAGAAACTCCATATCATATACATTTAATTCTTCTAATCTGTAATTATAAAAGAAAAAATAATTTAATTTAATTAAATAAATTGAAAGACAGGCTACAATATTTAATTGTTTTAGTGGTATACCTTATACTTGCAGCTTTCAGCTCAGTAGAATCTTTATCTAGAGGTATTATTTTAAACAATCCATCATACAGCCTGAGTCCAATGACCCGAGCCTGCGGGTCAATGATGGCAAGTATACCATTCTCAGAGGGCTTGCCGATACGGTCTGATACATCCCCGTGTGCCCTCGTAACCACTTCCAAGTCCCCATTGGCAGCTGTTCGCCACTCCAAAATCATTGCATTATAGCGTGCTGTTAGGATGAACACTAGATCTTTTTTCTCATGCTGAAAGGTAGAAGAAAACAAGAATTTTCACAATATTTTGAGAATTCGTTGAATCTGTTCAAATAGAGTTTGCGATGAGCAGGGTTGTAGGTACTCACAGGAGGTCTGAACATTTTCATCTTGGCGACGCGGCCGTAGAGCCCCACCTCCTTCATGGGGCGCAGGCCCTCCGGCGTCACTAGGTACATCTCCAGCCGCGACACCTTCGCCACCAGCAGGTTCAGATCCGTCGGAGACGTGAAGTTCCCTTTATTTGTAAATAAAAAACAACCACCATGCCATTAACCACTGTTATTTAAAATTCATATTCTTATTAGGATCATGACAGTGTATAGAATATTTGATAAAATATGGATTAAAGGAGTCAATTTACACTAAAATACAGAGAAATGTGCTCAAGTATAGTCACAGCAGATGTGTTTAAAAAGATAAGTATGCTACACGGACAACTTAACCGGTGCTTGAATATGATAATCGATGCTATTGTAAAGATTGGAGGCATTTTTAGAGGGTACCTGCTATTTTATTACAGTTAACCTCAAACAGGTATAAATATACTTAAACGATATGTCATTACCAGTAACACATTCTGTAACAGCAGTGGGCTTCTGTGCGGTCACAACGTAGTGGTAAGCCATAGTGAAAATATCCTATTCATATGTAGATTTTCAGAGAAAACACTATTTTTGTTTCCATTTATTTAAAGCAAACAATATACACTCGCCCGCTTCGGTTGACACTTTTTTTTTTAATTAGGGAAGAAGAAAGAAGGAAGTTTGTCTGTGGTTCTGCTTCAAAAAAGTAGTTGTTTCATCCCAATGGATAGGCAATGGAACTGAGCCATACAGCCAAATCTTAAACCCACACAATAAGTGAATTTGCTGTCGTTTGAGTCAAGTCATTTCAGAGAAAAAAAGAGGGAATTCTTCCCATGAAACTGAATAACTTCCCCTGTTTACAAGAGTATGTAAATATAATTCAATATTTATTGAACCAATGCAAAAACATATTATGTCTATTCTATTCTTGTGAATTTATGGCTCTGTCCTTTTAAAGTAACATATTATGTCAAAAACTTAAATGATAAAAATCAGTCAAATAAACCGCCCCTCAGGCGCGGTCCGAAGGGGGGGGTCACAGGGGACATGACCCCCCCCAAAATCTAAGGTCAATTTGAAAAATCTCAAAAATTTGCCAAGTAATAAAAGGAAATTTATAGCTATCCCCTAACCGCGATAAATTTATAGTTTGCTGACATCTAGTGGTGTTTTTATGAACTACGTACGATGGCCAAAATAACTTGGAAATGACATCTAGTTTAGAAACAAGGAACCGAACTACGTAGTTTTGGTAATCCTAGCAAAATCGATATGCGTCGTTATGATAAAGATTGTATAACAATATTCTAATAATGTAATTTGTCGGTTTATAGTAAAGATTCAAGATAAAGGCTGTCTACTTAGTTGTGAATTGGGTGAGTGACCCCCTCCAAAATTTCTGGCTGCGACCGCGCCTGCCGCCCCTTGTCGGTGCAAAGGTGCCCATAACACTTGCGGCATTACCGGTATGCAAATTGTAATCACTGCGTTTTATTATTATTAACTAGCTGTCCGCCTGCGGCTACGTTCCCGTGGGAATTGTCAAGCCGTTCTCAAGTTATAGCGTGAACAGAAGATATAGGGGTTTTATATTAAAGATTTGTCTTTTCTCAAGGAACCCATAAAAATTCAAAAAAAAAATTTTACCTTTTGAACATTTAAAATACAATACAAAGAGTATGTAATCACTGAGTTTTAATACGTGGTATTTAACTTATTTTTTCTATGTCTATGTACAATATACATAATAAAAAACATTATTGTTATTATGTAATAAGTTTATGTACTAATTAACACAGCTACTACATTAAGCAAATTAAATCATTCACCAATAAAAATAAACAACATTACAGTGGATTGTTGTCCACACATCTGATCCACATACTACTTTGTCAACTATTCATTGTAGTGCTGAAAATACCCTACAACTGGTAATTAAAAGTCTTAATAGGGAACTAGGACTATGGAGCTTTTCCTGATAATGGTGCATCTCCTACTGGAGAGGCACTGGAGTTATCAGGTGTCTTCTTAGCTGCTGTGGAGCTTCTGTCATCTGCAGCAGCCATAGCCTTCTCTCCTGAAGCTACTGTTTTGTCTCCTGCAGCATCTGCTTCACCCATGGCAGCAGCCAGTTCATCATCTTCATCTTTGCCATACAACTCGGGGTAATGTGACATACAATCTTGCATCACACTAAATTTCTCATAGCAATCACTGCCTTTGGGATCTGCTTCACTGAAATAATAGTTTTAAATTAATATAAAAGTATATTCAGTATTTTTAAAAATCTAACCTACAGCGACTTCCTATTTTTGGTTTTTAAGATATTTCTATATTTACCTATAGTGGAAACAAGAAAAAGCATCACGAAATTGAGTGCCACATGGCCCCGTTGCCATTCCTCCCAGACACGGGCAACCCCAGTTAATGGAGCCATCGGGGAGAATCAATCCAGGAGCAGGCTCCGGTTCAGGGAGGGTCACTTTGCTAGGGACGGACAGTTCTTCCTTGGAGGCCACCATAACGGTGTCTTTGCCTCCCGGGCCAGATGTTAGGATTGCTCTAGCCGACATAGTGAGCTCTCTGGTCTGCTCGGTGCTAGATGAGAGCCTGCAGTGAGGCGGCCTGCCCACGCACGCGCAGGTCCGGCGCACACAGCGCGAGCGCGGCCCGCAGCCGCCGCAGCCCCCCGCGCCCCGCCCGCACCAGCGCGCGCCCGCTGCCCGCACGCAGCACGTCCACACACAGCGCCGCCGCACCGCACTCGCCGAACAACTCCGACACTGCCGAGTGAATCAAGTGACGGACACTCAAGCTAGATAGCTCACCACCGCACCTGCAACACATTATCGAACTATAACAATTCTATCTAAATGTTTGTTCCGAAACTAAATTATTAGCGAAGTGGACATTGTTAGACTTATATTTATACAACCTATTTTAACCTGTGAATCACAAATAAATAATTTTTGATTTTTTTATTTAATTTAATAATGCTTGTTCCCAAGTTTTAGATAATTGTGTAAATGTTATCACTAGAACCGGTTGACTGGAGTTTATGGCACTTACAATTCGATATCTAGATAAAAATATCCGAGACTCATTAGAATCTACATAAATTTATTATGACTGCTTTTGATTGACTGCCCCTTTTCCGACACGCCGACCAAACTGTGTTCAAAAATATTTTTTTACTCATTAGAAAACCAAATCAACAAAAAATCACATGTAAAATAAAGTTATGTAGGTTAGGTCGAGTCGACTTGATTGATTGTCAAAACACAAAGTCTGAGTCTGACACTGACAGTCAAGTATTATTTGTTGTCTATGATTTCTGTGCTCTCTTTAGACTTGACTTTTCACACTCAAACGTTAGTACTATTATTTATTCTGTGCTCAAAAGTGTACCTAGGTCTCAGATTAACTCCTCTTCTGTGATGTCATTAAAGCCCCTGAAATCCATGTGTAGGTGTAAAGCTTCATTGACGTAAGCATGTATCCGAGCGTGTGACATATTTTGTGATTCAGGCAGCATTTAGCAGATGGCGTTCTCTGTCCCTTCGTAGATTTTATTATAGTTAGGTTTTTAACACAGAGTACTTTTTTTTATATACGGAAAGTATTTAGCGTTTGGCGCTTTTTTAATATCCCAAAAAAAAACTTTAAAAGACGGGGCAAAACTAACAGTCATTTTTTATTATTACACACTCAAAGGCCCACACTAAGGTTTTTTACCCGACTGCGCGACGCAAAAGAGGGTAATGTGTTTATCAGCCTATGTATGTATGTATGTGGGTTTGTACACTCAAGAGCACGTCAAGCTTGACACTTTTAAAGTCAGAAGTGGAAATTCAAACATTAAAACTCAATCGCTTGCTCACTTTTACTTAAAGTTTATTAAAACACATTTTATCTTTAATGTTTTCAAAATCAACGTTGCACGATTCCTCCATTATTGCCCGATTGTCTTTTGTTTTGTGATCTGTCATTCGCAAGTTTAAAGTTTAAACAGGTTCTATATTTAAATCAAACAGTCTTTACAGCCAGAGTTGCAAACGTATACAAACTCCTTGGTGATTTTAAATTAATCCAATTACTTACCTACCTAAACCTTTATATGAATGGGATACATAGCAAAGGTAGGTATATTTAACATGAGAAAAGCCTATACGGAACAATGTCGCTAACACTTTGGACCGGCCCTGCATTGTATGGCGCGCAGTATAAATCAGAGCTCAGCTTAAACTGGTAGTGTAAAGCGTGACCTGCTCTTGACTGTACCTTTGTGGCACTATTCAGACCGAAAGCATGAAAATTTGGAAAAATCTAAATGGCCGATACTGGACGTCATATTGGTAAAAAGAAAAAAATTAAAATCGACGAACTACATATGTCAAGAGCGGTATCGTTGAATAGGTATTAAAAAATCATTTTAAACTCATATCGTTTTTCAATCAGAACTAGCGTTTAGGATAGCGATTTAAAGTTATTGGCTTTTAATTCGGAAATTGTTTAGTTTTTGAGCAAGTGAGATAGGTGATGAGAAAATCAATAAACAAAAAATTTCTGACTCTAACTAAAAGTGTGTACACGGACGCCAGCAAAATGAAAGACAAGGTGGGAGCTGCACTAACTTGGTGGGAGGATGGCAAAGAAACACAGAACTCCACCTTTAGTTTGCATTCATCATGCACTGTCTTCCAATCCGAGCTCTATGCCCTTCATAAAGCAGTCCAGTTGGCCAAAAACAGCAGTGACTCAACCGTTAATATTTTGAGTGACTCAAGATCTTCGCTCGATCTACTCAATAACCCTAAGCTGAAACATCCTCTGGCAAAGTGCATTAAGGACAACATACAGGAGATCAGAGATGACAGGCGAGAGGTTCGGTTTTTCTGGTTGAGAGCTCACATTGGCACTGCCGGGAATGAACGGGCAGATGAGCTTGCAAAGGCGGGTGCACTAAAATTGGTAAGCGCTCCAGATTACGACAAAGTCCCCCTGTCATACGTCAAGAAAAAGATCCGAGAAGAATCAGTCCGCAAATGGCAGGACAGATATGAAACATCGAGCACAGGGTCGGTCACAAAAACGTTCCTCCCGTATATCAATGAGGCATACCGTATAGTGAGGTCTACGAAACTGACACCCATACAAGTGCAGGTTTTGACAGGTCACGGAGGGATCGCAGAGTACTTACATCGGTTCAAATTAAAGGACAGTCCCGGATGCGAGTGTGACCCCGGAATTAGTGAGTCTGTGTGGCACATATTACTAGATTGCCCACGATTCGCAGCTGCCAGAATGGACGTTGAAATCATCATGGATACTACACTAAGTAAATCAGCGTTGCACGACATCGTAGCTGATGCTGTAAAAAGACACCATTTCCTCGCGTACGCAGAGACAATATTCCGTGTTGCCACCAAACGCAACAGCACTATAACTCAAATAGCACCGAGACACCCCCCTATTCAAGCGCCACTCTCAAGTGTTCAAGTCACACAAACCAATTTTATCCCTACAGGGGAAATGACAGTCAGCCGAGGCGACAATGCAAGCCAGCTGCTTACGTACGGAGAGCACGATGTACCCGGGTTAAAAATTCGTGGAGTGGCTCTTTTCATGGACAATAACACTGAAAGGTTGGGTATAAGCTTTTGCTGCGCCACAGCTCGAGGGGATGTCACGCTATCACCAGGCCTCGCAGCTCTATTAAACGGCAGTAATTTCAAAACGAGCATGAAACGAAAGGCATTTAATGCGCTGCCCGAAATAAAAGTAGCGAACCATTCATGCCGACTTGTGCGATCACGAAATAAGACGGTAGCGCTATTTGAAGGAAGCGCAGAAGAAACTCAGTTTGCTCAGGCATGCTCAGTGCTTACAAAACTAAGAGAAGAGAGCAACAATATCTTGGTAACATCCCGAAAGATAAGTGTTGACGCAATGGCGGTTGGACACGTCAAAGGCGAAGTGTCTGATTATATGGGATGTGTTAAAGCCTCAGAAGTACACGAGGTAGTTGTTTACGAAGATAGAGGTGAAAACCTCAACTTTCTCTTACCATACACACCCAATAACGAGACAACTACCAATGCCACCGATAGCTGGGGCCATCCCATTACGGGAACACTTAGTGGATCGGAAAGGCTACAACAAAAGATAGCCGTAGCAAACCACACAACGCAGCAGAAGCATAAAGGGGGAAGTCAAAGTCAAACCAAAGGCAAAAGCAAGGTCAGTGCAATTCTTGATGCATTAAATGCCGCTGCAGCCAGAATACCAGGCATCCTGAAGAAGAAAACTAACAAAGTAATCGCTGCAGAAGAACAGCAAGCAGCTGTTAAGAGTTTTACGAAAGGTATTCCTAAAAGGCAGCCACCAAACGCCCCATCCAACCGAACAAAAGCTGACATGGGGCAAGTAGAACCTCCCTCTCTAAGGCAGGCAGTGACTCCTCTTGACCACATGGTAAACGCATTTCTTGAGTTCCTAGCAATAACAAAAGCGACCAGAGAAGTCAATGTTAAGACTTGCGAGAATATCTTGCAATCTTTCATGATAGAAAATGAAGGTCTGCTAAAGGTGAGACTCGAGGAAGCGGATGCAACTGTTTACGACAATGACACCTCCCAAGTTCTAAAAGGTATAAAAATGAGTCCACACATGGCCGCATACAACAAAACAAGTGGCTTTGTTACTCTCAATGAGGAAGTAACTCGCCGCACGGGTACAATAACGTTCGAAACCCCTTCAGATGATCCTATAGTTGTCACAGCCCGATGCACGAAAGTCATGCTAGATGACAGGATCCTCCAAATGGCTGAAGCGGTTTCGAGGGATGTTTCGGGCGGCGAAAGCTTGGATTCCTGGGAGGTGCCAAAAATATCGTGGATAAATGGAGTTCCTGGATGTGGAAAAACAACTTGGATCGTAAACGCTTTGATGCCGAATTAGACCTGGTAGTTACAAACACAACCGAAGCAGCGAAAGACCTGAGGGACAAACTTGCGAGTCGTATAGGGGCTGACGTGAAAACCAAGGTGCGCACCCTTGCATCAGTTCTTGTAAATGGCCTCAAAGAGCCGAACAGGAAGAGATGCAAGAGACTCATGGTAGATGAAGCACTCATGAGCCACTTTGGAGCTGTCATAATGGCAGCAGTTATCACGAAAGCAAGCGAGTTGTTTCTCATCGGTGATATAAACCAGCTACCATATATTGACCGCAACAATCTCTTTCCTTTGAAATACACCCGTCCTGACTTAATGAGTAACATCACGCAAGAGCTCCTGTGCACCCATAGAAACCCACTCGACGTAGCATTTGCGCTTAGAGAAGTCTACAGCGGCATCTACTCGTCAAAACTTAGTGCACACTCCCTGAGACATGAAAGGTTTACGGGCGCGCAGATCAATGGAACCAAACCCGAGACGTTGTACCTTGTCCACACACAGGCAGAAAAGGAAGCCCTGAAATGTGAAGGATACGGGTCGGGAACTGGATCACGCGTCCTCACCATACATGAAGCACAGGGCCTAACGTACGAAAACGTGGTAATTGTTCGTACTATAACAACCAGGAATGAGCTACACAACAGCATCCCACATGCAGTGGTTGCCGTATCGCGCCATACCGTCAGCTGTGTATATTACGCGGATGACGGTAATGATGCGATAGGCAGTTTTATCAAAGAAGCAGAGGCGGCGGGCCGAGGAAAAATGATTGATTATAACCTTAAAATGGCAATCAAAAATCGGGATACGGTTGTTATCGATGCTTTAAGGACAGGAGACAATAGACAGAAACCACCGCTGGCTTAGGAAAATAAACAGAATAAAAATGTATTTAAGTATATTTTAGTTTCTTTATATGTATTTATTGTAAACTCAAATGGAGTATAAAATGTAAAATTAGTATTAAAAATATAAATTATAATAAGACAAGGGCACGGACATCAAGTCTGTGGATGCAAAATTAAGTGAAAAAAAAAAAAAAAAAAAAAAAAAAACTAAAAGTGTAAAATAAAATAAATTAATTAAAAAAAATAATTAAAAAAACAACTGCTTCAAGCAGTAGTCGAGACTTTTGTTATTGAATATTACTGAATAACATAACGATTTTAACATTCGGGAGCGGGACCCATCAAAAATCCAGCTTCCTGATAAAATAGAATAGAATAGAAAAAAAAACTTTATTTTATAGGACATTCAGGAATTTCAAAATTTGTTAAAATTAGAAAATAAGAAAATTTGTAATGCGATTAAAAATCCTCAGAGTTTCTTGCCTGTTCTTCTCTGGGGAAGACTGCACCTTTGCGAATAGGCGTAGAGTCAGTAGGGTCAATAGAACGAATGCGTATCTATTTAAATCCTTTAATGTTTGTTTGTATGTATTTCATGTAATGTTGACTTATTTCAACTAATTTTGAAATAGCTCTAGAGCTGAGCAGTTCATTCCCATGGCTGCTTGTCAGTTAGGTAATCAGAAATTTTGTAAGTAATATCCCTTTTTGCAAAGTTTTTGTTTAATTACTGTCTTAAATTTGTCTAAAGGTAATGGAAATCTTATTATAGAAACGTATACATTGACCCATAAAAGAGTTCGTGACCTTGTGGAGACGACTGTCTAGTACATCCAGTTTATGCTTGGTCCTAGTATTTATATTGTGCCTATTGCTATTTTTCTTATCTTAAATAAATGTTCATTTTTCTTCACATATAAAAGATGGTCACATACCTATAGATTGGGATGCAAAAGTCAGAATATCTATTTCTTTGAATATTTGTCTAAGAGACGTTCTTTCTGCAGAACAAAGATCTTATTGATATCCGCAGCATACTCCACAGTAAAATGCCATATGACATTAGGCTGTGGAAGTAACTGAAATATACGGTTCTCGCGGTTTCAACGTCAGATAGTTGACGGATTTTTTAACCGACTTCAAAAAAAAGGAGGAGGTTATCAATTCGGGTGAATTTTTATTTTTTTTTATTTTTTATGTTTGTTACCTCAAAACTCCGTCATTTGTAAACCGATTTCAAAAATTTTTTTTTAGTTCGGAAGTATCTACTTCCAGATTGGTCCCATACAAATTTTATCGAAATCGCTTCAGTAGTTTAGGTCATAAATAAAAAAAACTGAAATTAACGGTCATAATTATGTGGATGATAATACCTAGGTCATCAAAGTAAACGAAGCAAAAACGAAGTAGTTCCCAGAGACTTTTAGTTGTTTTTTGGGGCTCCTTTGTGGGGATCTACCGTTTAGTGACCGGTAGCGTATATTACCACCACACATCTTCCCTGCTGTCTGGTAATCGGTTGATAATATCACCCACCACCCCATACATTTCATGCCACCTGGCGATCGGTTTGAGAATTGTACTACCCTGTATCTTTCTTGCCATCTTGCGACTGGTTATGAATATCACCACCTCATATCTTTCCGTGGGGTTAAAGTAATTGATCACTATATCGCTCTTTAATCTCGAGTGATTTAGTGCTTTATAATAAAAACTAGCTTTCCGCCCGGTGCTCCACCCGCGTGGACTATAGGTTATATCGTGCCCAACTGTGGGATAAAATGTAGCCTATGTCCTTTCCCAGACCCTAATCTATCTCTGTACCAAATTTCATCAAAATCGGTTCAGTAGTTTAGGCGTGAAAGACGGACAGACAGACAGACAGACAGACAGAGTTACTTTCGCATTTAAAATATTAGTATGGATCTACGAGGGAGTTATATGAATGATAAATAATAACCTTTAAAAAAAAAAAAAAAAACATTTTCAACAAAAAATTGACCCGCCTTCAAAAAGGGTGAAATAATTTTTTAAAGCTATGTTCACGAGTAAGTAGTGGTTACGGGTAAAACAGCAAATAGGTAGGTGAATTCATAGCGGAATATGGTAAAAAGAGAGGAGTTTTTTTTTGACGTCGGCGCCGGTTTGAACAGGACCAGGAGACGTATTTTTGAAACGATAGAATTCCAATTCGCATGCGAATTGACCAGATTCGCATGAGAATCGTATACAAATCTTGTCAATTCGTATACGAATTGGAATTCTATTGTTTCAAAAATACGTCTCCTAGTTAAATGAAATAAGTATTTGCACAAGCTTTTTGGCAGTATAAAAACTAAGATAGTTATGCCATGCGCGTAATTGTTCGGCGCCGACGTCAAAAAAAAAATTCCTCTCTATTTACCATATTCCGCTATGAATTCACCTATTTGCTGTTTTACCCGTAACCACTACTTACTCGTGAACACAGCTTTAAAAAATTATTTCACCCTTTTTGAAGGCGGGTCAATTTTTTGTTAAAAATGTTTTTTTAACTGCGTAGGCTGCTGAACTGAGCCTGCTCGCTAACCCATCAATATGAGGACCCCATTGAAGTTTTGCATCAAGAGTTATTCCTAAGAATACAGTAGTTTCCACAACGTCCAGTTTTTCATTCTTAACGTGTACATTGGTATTAACTTGTTTAACATTGGGCAAGGTAAACTTAACACATTTGGTTTTTTTCTCGTTCAAAAGAAGGTTATTTACAGTAAACCATTCAACTACCTTAGTGATCGCAGTATTCACATCATCATAATCAGAGTCGTACCTCTTCACTTTAAATATGAGTGATGTGTCATCTGCAAATAGTACGATCTCATGGGCGTCTTTAACAAGAGAAGGTAAGTCATTAATGTAAACGAGAAATGGGTCCCGACTGTTAAAATCGTTATGATATTCAATAATGTTCAATAAGAAAAGTCTCGACTACTGCACTTACTCGTTTTTCTCTTTTCAGTTTTTACTAAGCAGTCGGGTTTTTTATTTTTTAAATTAATTTATTTTCCTTCTGTCATAGGTCCCTTGGAACATTCACATAGACAGACACAAACACCCATGACCCGAGAACAAACATCTGCTTTTTACACTTTTAATTTATACTTTATTCTACTGATTACCTCTAAATTTTTCAACCCAAACTACACGGAAAATCAGTGTTTTTATTTATACCTACTTATTTTCATTGTAGGTATAATAGAGGGCTTTATTCTCTTTGACATTTTTTGAAATTCTTTCATAATATTTATAGGCTCGTATCACAGAACGAGACTCAAGTTTTGATCTATACTTAAGTATTCACTTTCTCTTATCATAGAATAGAATAGAATATAAAAATCTTTATTTTATAGGACATTCAGGATGTCACTTAAAACAAGTCAAGATTACAATGAAATACATACAAACATACATTAAATGATTTAAATACATACATGCGCATTCGTTCTTTTGATCCTACTGACTCTACGCCTATTCGCAAAGGTGCAGTCTTCCTCAGAGAATGGCAAAGACGACTGCTACTCAAGTATACATATACTTATCAGAATCTGAGTTGCGTTCTTTAATACGGGCCCTAGTCTACTTACACCGTTAAAAGTGTTTCAGGTATTGGGTTTGGGCTAGGCGTTGATGAATCAGTGAACCGGGACCCTGCATTTTGAATTTTCCATCCGCAAGTTTGCTCACGTGGAAGAGAAAAAAAAAGAAAACATAGATGTAGAGTTACACCCCCGACCGAGAATTGAACCTGTTTCTATAGAGAGCACGCTCAAAGCGGCCATAAAACATCACGTATATGAGCGCACCAGAAAAGCTGCAGTCAGAGAATAGAATAGAATAGAATAGAAAAATCTTTATTTTATAGGACATTCAGGATGTCACTTAAAACAAGTCAAGATTACAATGAAATACATACAAACATACATTAAACGATTTAAATACATACATACGCACACATACATACATACGCACATACATACATACTCTGATCCTACTGACTCTACGCCTATTAGCAAAGGTGCAGTCTTCCTCAGAGAAGAACAGGCAAGAAACTCTGAGGTTGCTCTTTTAAATCGCATTACAAATTTTCTTATTTACTAATTTAACTAAATCTGAAATAACTCTAGAGCTGAGCAGTTCATTCCCATGGCTGCCTGTCTGATAGATAATCAGAAATTTTGTAATAGCCCTTTTTGCAAAGTTTTTGTTTAATCACTGTCTTAAATTTATCCAAAGGTAAATTTTGAATACACATGGGAATCTTATTATAGAAACGTATACATTGACCCATAAAAGAGTTCGTGACCTTGTGGAGACGACGGTCTACTACATCCAGTTTATGCTTGGTCCTAGTATTTACATTGTGCCTATCGCTATTTTTCTTAAACAAATGTTCATTTTTCTTCACATATAAAAGATTGTCACATATATATTGGGATGCAAAAGTCAAAATATCTATTTCTTTGAACATTTGTCTAAGAGACATTCTAGGTCTCATTTGATAAATCGCGCGAACAGCCCTTTTCTGCAGAACAAAGATGTTATTGATATCCGCAGCATTACCCCACAGTAAAATGCCATATGACATTAGGCTGTGGAAGTAACTGAAATATACGGTTCTCGCGGTTTCAACGTCCGATAATTGACGGATTTTTTTAACTGCGTAGGCTGCTGAACTGAGTCTGCTCGCTAACTTATCAATATGAGGACCCCATTGAAGCTTTGCATCAAGAGTTATTCCTAAGAATACAGTAGATTCCACAATGCCCAGTTTTTCATTCCTAACCTGTACATTGGTATTAACCTGTTTAACATTGGGCAAGGTAAATTTAACACATTTGGTTTTTTTCTCGTTCAGAAGAAGGTTATTTACAGTAAACCATTCAACTACCTTTGAGATCGCAGTATTCACATCGTCATAATCAGAGTCGTACCTCTTCACTTTAAATATGAGTGATGTGTCATCTGCAAATAGTACGATCTCATGGGCGTCTTTAACAAGAGATGGTAAGTCATTAATGTAAACGAGAAACAGGAATGGTCCTAGGATTGAACCCTGTGGGACGCCCATACAGACTGCGGACCCAGGTGACCTAGTGCCGTTAACCTCAACCTTCTGGATCCTATTACTCAGGTAAGATTCCAGAAGCTTAAGTGCGTCTCCTCTTATGCCATAATGATGTAATTTTCTGATCAGAGTTTCATAATGAACACAATCGAAAGCCTTGGACAAATCACAGAAGACTCCAAGAGCATCCTGCGAGTCCTCCCAGGCAGCTAAAATATGACGAATGAGCTCAACACCAGCATCGGTTGTAGAGCGACCCCGTGTGAATCCAAATTGATTTATATTCATAAGGTTGTTAGCGTAGAAATGAGTGGTTATTTGATTAAGGATAATTTTTTCAAATATCTTGCTAAGGGCTGGTAGTATTGAAATTGGTCTAAAGTTGGCGGGGTCTGATGTACTACCAGCTTTAAATAGAGGAATTACTTTACTATGTTTCATCAAATCAGGAAACACACCATCATCAACACATTTATTAAAAATAAACGCTAGGTGTGGAGCAATACAATCTATTATGGAGTTTATCACCTTTACTGAAAGACCATCAAGGTCCGCAGCCTTTTTTATATTTAACATCTTCAAAGTTTTAAGAATGTCGACAATTCTAACATGTGAAAAACTGAAAGGAACCTTACTTTCGTCTACATTCTGTTTGAGCAATGATTCAGCGAGAGCGGGAGATGAGTCTAGTGACTGAGTAGTAGAGACGGGAATGTCAGTAAAAAATCTTTCAAATTCTGAAGCAACAGCAACATCTGAAGTTAAAATTTTATCATTTATAATGAGTTTAAAATCGAAGTTGCGAGACTTAACCCTTCCCGTCTCACAATTAATAATTTTCCAGGAAGTCTTAATGATATTATTACTCTTTTTAATTTTATTTGTAACAAACATAGCTTTCGCCGCTTTACATACACGCTTAAAAGTTTTAGAATAAGCTCTAACATAATTAACAAAAGTTTCAGAATTGTTATATGCTTTCTCACCATAAAGATCATACAGCCTTTCTCTGCTTTTGTGAATTCCCACTGTCGCCCAATCACTAAACTTCAAGGAGTCATTAACCTTTAGCGTCTTGGCCTTAAACACAGTGTCAAATTCTAGTTTAGACAATCTAAGTACAGAGTTGAAAAGTACATTAGGATCACTATTATCAAATCTTAGACCTGGTAGTTTGATGATCATATTATTTCTGAAGTTCTCAAGCCTTGTGTCGCTAATCGGCACATATTTGATACCTCTCTCTACAGCCTTTCCACGAAGCGCACTAAAAGAAACTAATGGCGCCCCTTACCAGAACAGGACAGACGTGGAGGTACCACATGACGACACGACCACTCGTCTAGTCTAGAGTGTACCTACTAAGAAGAAGAATAACCCGCTGGATTTGCTACGTGTTCTATTTCACAGTTATAGGTAAAGTATTTCGTTTTCCTCGATTTACTCAGTTTCCCGGGGGGATTTTGGAAAATCCTTTCTTATCGGATGCCTACATCATATACAGGGCTTTAGGTATCTCTCTTTCAACCTCTCGGGTGGTTAATCAGTCCATGAAACTGAACAACTTCCCCAAGTAACATAGGTCAAAATACGAAAAAAATTTTTGATCTCCCATACAAAATGCGCTAGATGCTGATGAAGTTTGTATGGGAACTCAAATTTTTTTTTCGTATTTTGAACTATGTTCCTTAGGAAAGTTGTTCAGTTTCATGGACTGATTAACCACCCGAGAGGTTGAAAGAGAGATACCTAAAGCCCTGTACCTACCCTACGTCATCAACACGTCTCCTTGACAAGCGGTTTAGGCTGTGCGTTGATCCATCACGTCATCCATCATCCATCAGCCTTATAATAACATAGATCCCACCAAAAACATTTTCATGTAAAATGTTGTCAAGATGGCATATGGCTCGCACCGTCAACATTTTTCAGATCTCAAGTAAAGTCAAGCTTCAAACTCTACACGCTCTAACTCTACAAGCCCTATGTCACAAAACTACTCTTTATTCAAAATTTAGTGGCTTGGCCGATTCGATTGAAATGAATTTTTGTGTACACTGCAGGTCCATATATGTCCAAATAAGGAACATCAGGCCTTACAAGGTAATATTGAACGTATTTTAATTACTTATCATTATCAATAAGAACTTCAAGTCAATGCTAATACTCTCGTTAATTTTAATTTGAGGTCTATTATAGTTGCCCTTATCAGGAGAAAAGTACAATCATTATAGGTAAGATTATGTATGTAGCTATCTCTAAAATTCGTAACGCATGTATGTATTGAAGCATTCAGCAATCTATCTCCCATTAGCGCTCCGTCGCGGAGCATGCCCTCACGCGGGCGCTCCGCCGGGCGACGGCCGCAGCGCATCGTGCTCTAAGGAGCGCCTGCTTATTACTTGTGCTGAATAGCACTCACATTACATCGCCGGCGATTTGGGACCCTATCGACAGGGACTTAGAGGCGGGAATGCGTCGGAGCGCGGTGGAGTGAAGGAGCGACACTCGACATGTAGTAGAGACGTCTGAATGGGCACGTATTGTACGCGGCCGCCGCCGCGACGTGCACATTCGTGAGGAAACTCCGCTCTCTTTGAATACGCTCCCCACATAATAATAATGCGGGCGCCGAGCACCGGCCTCGGCCGCTCGGCTGCCACTCTCATATAAGAAAGACGTAAGTAATAGGAACTACAAGAGTATGACTTCGTAAAAAAATGTTTAAACTCCAATATATATATATATATATTATTATATATACATATAACTCTTAAGGTCAAGGTTTTTACATCATCTGGCAACGCATTATAATTTTTTACGCACATGGCATAACAGTGCTTCAGGTAGAGTGTAGTTTTAAGATTCCTGTCATAGACCAATTTGTCTGGATTTCTTTAAATACTAGTTTGTATAATGTCTGACCTTTTATTAAATAAGCTACTGTTTTTCTTCACAAATTTCGCAATTTCGAAAATGTACATTGAGGGAAGGGTAAGTATATTAAACCTCTTTAAAATAGGTGTAACAAGATTCCGTAGAGGGTATCCCAGCAATGGCTCGAATACATCGTTTTTGTTGCTTTAAATACTCTACATAGGTCAGTGCTGTTAACTGATTTAATAACCAATTTAATTTTCGCTAACTGATTTAATCACTCAATACTTAGTGTCCGTTAGGGAGTATATAGGTACAGTGTCGGCACATGTGTTCCAAGGAGCGTACATTTGAATAAGTTATCGTGAAGGCTGCGTCTGCGTAGTGTAGTTGCAAGTGGAAATGGCAGCTAGTCCTCGTGGGACCAACCCCGCAACCGCCACCGCTGCATTTGCAATGTAAATGTGTGCAGGAGACAATCAGCGCCGCTCGCGCCACACTCCTAACACTCGTCACTGCTCCCACAGCGCACGACGCACG
Organism: Aproaerema taeniolella; assembly: GCA_949987775.1. Lineage (NCBI taxonomy): Eukaryota > Metazoa > Arthropoda > Insecta > Lepidoptera > Gelechiidae > Aproaerema > Aproaerema taeniolella. The sequence continues at coordinate 17,813,145 of OX465262.1, forward strand.
GCGATCGCTGATCACTTCCATCCTCTATCGGCTTCCGTCGGGGCTCACAATCGCCGGCTCCCGCTTCCGGCTACAGCGTGTACTGTAATTACAGCCGGTCCCGCACCCCACACCCCGCACCCCGGCCGCCTGATGGCGGTAACATGCAGTCCGCGCTCATTACGCACATGTCACGTCATATTGCCTGTCACCTACACTTGTCTTTGTTGTGATAAAGCTGTTATTGGTAGCGCACTTGTGAAGTTGACGTCAGCACAGCTCGCCGCTGTTAGCCAAATGTAAAGTGTGTAGTTTTAGGGGCGCCGCCGCATGTCGGTCGCTAATGGCCTGCCGAGTGCAGTCAGCCACCAGCCGCGGCACTTCAATACTTGCAGAGCTGTGTATCCGGCGCGGGGGGAGCGGGAGGAAGGGGCAGTGAGGGCCATTACCAGATGAAAGGCGTCACGTCGTACTCGACACTCGCTACTTCAATGCGCCGCTGCCGGTACTTTGTGTGCGACCCATTTCCCGACAGCCTGCGACGGAACTACCCCGCCCCCCCTCGCCCGCGCCCCGAGTACGGCCCTGGCTCCCGATAGCAACTCGATTCTATGATTACACTGCATTATGTTCCTCCCCTCGCTCTCGATGTCGTCGCGTCCACACAATGCCGGCCGTTATACTGTAATCATTTTATTCACTATCAAATTTTCGACGTTACGAACAAAAACGCAATTTATTTTTCGAAATCCTCAGGCGAAGTTTTTATGGCGGCTTATTATGTGTATCGAATTAAATTGCGCCTACAACATGTGTTGTGTTGTAAAATTATTACAGTTCATAAATTGCAATAGCCGCGCCTGGAGCGAGGGCGGGGCGGGGCGCGGCGCGGGGCGGGGGACGACCCGCCGGGCTGCCTCGGCCTTCGACAAATCATAATAAACGTAAAACTTAATTATAATTACTTATCACATCAATTCACAATAAGAACCCACTCTTTATTTGAAGTGGGCTACAGACAAACAGAAACTAAGTACTTTACAGTTGGGTTATTTTTTTGCGAAAATCGTACTCGTAATCGGAGGTGTCAGCTCAGAATAAAAAACCATCCTCAACTCAACACGTGAGAATGGTTACTACTTACTCTATAAAAATGCTGAAAAAGACAAGAGTTACTTTAATAAATAAATTTTAATGGAGTTGTAGTTAATCTAGTCCCGAGACAACTCTGGCGGCGCCGGCGGCGGTCGGTGGCGCGGTGTTATCGATATCGAGCCGCGGCCGGCGCGGCGGTTCGATTCCGGTGTGGCCCAGCCGGCTGACGGCGATGGCGGATAACCTGTATTTACACTAGGTGGCATTGTTCCCAGTAGATGAGATAGTATCTGCAACGCTGCCTCCTCTACTTGCATAATACATTGAAACTCCGCTTCGCTGGCGAACTTAAATAAATAAATGATGATGTGTGTATTGTGTGTGTAGCGTACTGAGATAATTCATAAATACCATTAATATTAGTAATATTTGCGCATTGTTAATTAATAACTCTTTAAGCCTGACTCTATTAAATATTTTCTAAAACATCACTCGTTTATGCTGTAATTGATTATCATCAGACAGGTAAACTTTATACTGATGTTTTATATTTCCTGTTTTTACTTACTATTATTTTATGTTTATTTCATTTACATACAGTGACGAACTGTATAGCACTTTGCCCCCTACCGGGATTCACAAACACGGTTATACGTTGTATACGCATTTATCTTATAATTATACTATAGGTATTTGTAAGTTATCACTTAAAAGGTAAGTACCTACGTTAATTGTTATGTACGAAACTACCGTTAATGTACTCGTAGGTACCACTCACTTCAATCAAAACGCGTTATAAGAACCCGTTATATATTATGTTTAAAACTTGTGAAAATAATAATACTTATACTAAGTTAAACTAGTTATCAGGTCGTGATATTTTTTCTTTGTCAGCGTAGCACGGTGCCCCGCTCAGCCTATATTTATAGGTTGTTGTCACAAGGGAACCTAACACAACACAACCTATCCCGAGGGATTTCTACCGGAGACAAACTAGTTTGTCCTAGGCCAAACTAGTTTCCCTAAAATCGAATTAGGCCGGTAACACATACAAACACTATACAACATGAGATGTTGTGTGAGGATGTGGTGATTGTTATAGTAAGGGACGTGCTCTAATCATAGAGCGTGTATTGGCTGCTGCTCGGGGGGTGGGAGGGGGGGGGGGAGACACGCATCGGCCCGTGCTATACAGACAGACGAGGACTACACTACATGAATGGTAATATAGATTCGATAATACACATATTTTTAACATTACACACACACATACACACACACACGCCCACAGTTACATACACGTCCACATTATCTGGGGGCACGGCAGTGCCCCCACCAAGTCGAGCAAAAAAGCGTCACGGCCGTACCATCCTTTTCTCGAAGCAATTCAGACCATTTTCGACCCCCTGTAACTTCGTTGTGGATAAAACTAGAAGACTGAAATTTTCAGTAACCATGCAGGCATTGTAAAGACACGGTATATTTCAAATTTCATTCAATTTGAACCAGTATTTTAAGAATTATAACGGGTCAAATTTCTTAATTTTGTCACTCACTGACTCACCGATCATCAAAATTCTAAGGCACTTCTAGCAGACCTAGAAGCTTCAAATTTGGAATATAAGTAGTGTTTGGTGTATGAATCAAGAAAAAACCAAAAAAATCTAGAAAAGACCGCAAAGAAAATTAAGCCCATACAGCCAAGTCTTCAGTTAAATTTTTCAATATTGGCTTTATTCGTAACGATGTTTTACGGCAGTTATTATTATTGCGTGCGAAGCCGCGGGTTTAAGCTAGTCCCATATAAATATAGGCGCATGGTAGTGCCCCTGCCAAATCGAGCAAAAAATGGGTATTTCCGTCATGAAAACACGTGTAAATTAAATTATTTAATGCAAAAAACGTACCTACGTGCGTATTCGTACTTATTACGAGTGCGTAAGGTTGTAAATTAATTATTATACCACGCGCTGCGATGCTAGCGAGTGAGCGCGGGCCGTTACTACATACGCGCTGCGCGGTGCTAGCGCGAGGGCGCGGGGCGGGGACAGTGGCGGGGCGCGCGGAAAGGTGAATGTCGCCGAGCGAGCAGCAGCCGCGCTCATACGCGCGAGCGACCCAATGCTGTTCGGATGTGCCCAGAATTCTTACCTATAAGTTTGCGATTTTCACTGATAATTTCGATTGCTTTTCTACAAAATACAATAAGAAATGAGATCCCATCAAAAAACAATACTTGTCAAAAAAACCAAGTCTCGCAACTCAGTTGTTCTGCGGTAAAAAGTTGTGAGATCCATGTAATACCAAGTCGGTTATTAATTTATTCAGTCTCTATTTAAGCGACTTTCTGTCTTAATACGTCCAGTCTCTAAGACCACGATCGTGGTCCATAACAATTGAAAATCAATTGTGTCTGGAATCTCCGTACTCGAAGCATTAAGTTGTTACGTAATAATTATCAGCATCTTATAGTGACGCATATCAATATTAAAATTCTTTAATGTTTTATATAAATATATTGAGACTTGGCCATCGCCTGAAAACACGTGTAAATTCAATCGCCTGAAAACACATGTAAATTCAATTATTTAGTGCGATGGCCAAGCCTCTATATATTTATATAAAACATTAAAGAATTTTAATATTGATATGCGTCACTATAAGATGCTGTTAATTATTACGTAACAACTTAATGCTTCGAGTACGGAGATTCCAGACACAATTGATTTTTAATTGTTATGGACCACGATCGTGGTCTTAGAGACTGGACGTATTAAGACAGAGAGTCGCTTAAGTAGAGACTGAATAAATTAATAACCGACTTGGTATTACATGGATCTCACAACTTTTTACCGCACAACAACTGAGTTGCGAGACTTGGTTTTTTTGACAAGTATTGTTTTTGATGGGATTTTAATTGTTAGGATGTTCTATATTTATGTTATTTGGTAAATTGTCTTCAGTCATTAGCAAGCTAGTTAAGTATCTCTCTGTACTATTCACTGTACCATCACGTTCAGCTAGTACTAGAAAGAGGGTGGGACCTGGTGACTCCGTAACACAGGTTCTCCTAGAATTGACACCAGCCCTCACAAAAGATAAAAATAATTCTGTCATCTGTATCATCCCCACCTTTTTTAGAGAGAAATAAATAAACTATTTATTATTATTATAAAAACAACACTACAACACAAAAGAAAATAAAAATAGAATATTAAAAAAAATACAAGAAAAAAAACAGCGTATGACATGGATTATATATAGTTCGATGTCAAACAGGACATCGAACTATACATATACACAATCCATGCGCGTGTGTATGTAATGTAGATGGCGGGAAGTATATGGTGTGTGTGAAGTGCTCTACCTATAAATATATTTGTCACCGGAAAATTGTAAAAACCGTAATATACACTAGTAAAAAACTAGTAAAAAATTAATAAATCACTAGTAAAAAATTAATAAAACAAAATTTTTAAGTTTAAACGGTTTCATTGAAAATAAAAATATTAAAATGATGTAGACAATGCACTAAAAGCTGAAATTAATTCGGTAAGTCCTAGGTACCAGTCTACAAACCAGTCTCTTCATTCCTTTTTGTTAATTAAAGTGAGACAAATAAGAAAAAATGATAAAAATAATGACTAAGTTTAGCAAGCAGTTTTCGTCGAAATGTTCCCACATGAGTTGCCATAGAGTGGACATAACAAGAAGTATTCTCACAGAGTTAACAAACACTGTTTATGTCAGTTCCGAGTAATGAATGCAAGGCGGTAATGGTTAAGGCGTATTGTGATTTCACGAGAAATATTTTTAAATTTTTATTTAAGTTCACTGGACACAATTCTCCGGGAAATAAGTTAAATAAAAATATAACATTGAGTCATTGCAAGTATTGCAACATACACGAAGAACTCGATATTTTAGATCATTCTTATACCCGTATTATACCGTTGGGGTGGCTTTGAATTAGTTAGCTAAACTTTAGTGTGCTACTCTTCTTACACAAAGGCCTTAGGCAATCAGCTGATACGATTACTCTAGTTGTATGGAGATGCCATTTTTTTTCATATTGCGACTTTGGAAAGTTGTTCTGTTTAGTCTTCAGTGAGCTGATTCACATCTTTAATTTTCGCTAACTAATTTCAAGTCACTCGATAAAAAATTGCTGCTGTATGTACAAACATCTTAACTTTATTCGGCAACAAAACAAAATATTACATTGCTTAGAGCTGAGACAAAGAACAAACAGGAACGCCGAATCGACGTCAACTTTTATACAAAACCATATAAGCCAAAAATACCTAGTTAAGTATAAATACATAAATTCTTCCCATATACTTTTTTCCATAGAGGAAAAATGAAATATTGCAGATTGAATAATATACCTACTTAACTAACTAAATGTATGATACCTAGTAATGGCTGCTTCTCTTGGGCGACTCCGTTCCATGTCCGGGACATTGCGTCCGACGTCCGGCGTCCGGTAAACATGTTGAAAGTTATTAGGACGCGACTAGCGGCGGACGACAGCCTTTCAGAATCAAACGGATTTATCGCCCGTGGACCTACCATTTATCACAGGGACGGATGGGGCCCCAGGGCGAGCGGGGCCTCAGGTGGGGGCCACGGCCGGAGAACATCGGCAACAGTCGATGTAATCTCCGGAAAGAGATGGATTTGCCGTAAGCCCGGGCACTTTGTTGTTAAATGTATGTTTTGTTAAAACTCACAAAAGGAAAAATAAAATATGTTCAGTTCTCACTATAATCCGCAGCCGCTTGTAAAGTTATTCAATAATGCATAACATAGGAGCATCGTGTGCAAAAAATGCAGGCAGGGGTACAGGGGTGCTCCGACAAAGGATGGCAATCTCGCAATGCGTGTGAAAGTTTTTTGGTAATTATTTTGCTTTTCAAGACGATGTTATGTTATGTTTAACAGAAATTAAGAAAAAAACTTTTAAGTGAAGTAGCCTAGAACGGTTGGGCGGGCGATTAGCGGGGCCCGGAGGCGGCAAACGACCGGCGGCGGTGGGGGCAGTTTGGCACCGGAGCGGGGCCACGTGGCCAGGTCCCATTATACTGTTATTGCCTCTATTCAACGAAACTGCCAGCCAGAGTCACTCGTTGTCAGAGTTCGATTGTAATTGACAATGGAAGTCGTATATAAAATGTAGTATTGGAGTAAGTTTGCAATTAAATGCATACCTCTAGTTAACGATAACGACATTTCCTTTAAGTACCATTGAACTCTTCGCCGGCCTTTGCAGCCAACGCTACTCCGCAGCAGCCAGCGCCAAATCCGATTATCGCCAGTCATCTCCCCCCCCCCCTTCCCTGTACCCCCCTGGCCTCGCGTTCAGCCTTCATAAACTCGGTGAAGCCTTGTTTACGAGTTGATCTGCCTGAGCCGACCACAGCCCACATAACGCTAGCGGCTAATAGTATATACCTACATATCTTTCTGTCGTGAATCACGAACTTCGCGGTTTGTTTTTTAAAGTTGTAATTCCAGTTCAATAGTTTAGGGACAATTACCTATGTCGTTACTTTATAATGTATAGTTCATGACGGAAATACATAAAAGCGAACTGTATGGGGAACGTTTAAATGTTTTAAGTAATATAAGAAAACTTTAGTTATCTACGCCGATGCTCTGCTGCCGCGGCCGGGGCCCGAGGACAGCCGTGCTCTAGGCCACGGGTCAATTTAATGGGCGACTGTTTGAGTTAGTTATTTAAGCATTTTGCTCGTAAAACCGAGGTTTACGCAACGTTTTATCGAATCATTAGCGGATACGGATTCGGCGAGTGCTTTTAGCCGACGACGCCATGTTCGTGAACACTACAATGAATGCTGATTGTGTTCATTAGCAGGTTTCCTTGTACGTTTTCTAAATGGTACAGCCGGGCGCCAGCTGCGCGCTACGCTATTGCATTACACGCCTCGCAGCACTGTTCACTGTGCAGCTAGCGCTCGGCTCGCTGCAACCTTGTAATTTATGAACAGAAATGAAGGCAACAGAAGGAGAGGGGAGACCGCGTCTCCGTAGCTCGGCACGGAGCGGAGCGGGACTCGGTTTCAGATGGAGATGCTATATTTCACGTTTTCTTGTACAAGTGTCAGTTCTTCATGATGTTGGTGTTAGTTATCGTTATTCACACATCGCGGAGTCGTGCGGAGCGCGCGGTGTGGGGCGTGTGACAAACGAGGGCTCGGGCATCTTAGCGGAGGCTTGTGACTATCAGGGCTGTCACTATGTGCTCGAGTATAGACTACAATCACAAGCAATCAGAAACTTATGAACTTATTAGCACGGATCTCAAAGAAGTGATCGCTAGTGCCTATCAAATACATGGCACGTATAAAGGAAGCTCAGAACAGCTACTGGTGCCTACCGTTAATAACATTTTAATATCTAATCTCGCTAATCTCTGAATATAGTATAATATTGCTCACTGATTATAGTAAAACAAAATCTGAATATAGTATAATATTGCTCACTGATTATAGTAAAACGAAATCTGAATATAGTATATATTGCTCACTGATTATAGTAAAACGAAATCTGAATAAAGTATAATATTGCTCACTGATTATAGTAAAACGAAATCTGAATATAGTATAATATTGCTCACTGATTATAGTAAAACGAAACTCTTTGCCCTAGAAGGCTGAATTAGGCTAATTTAAGTTAGGCAAGGAGTAAGGAAGGATGTTACGAAATTCTTACGGGAGCAAAGTCCCGGGCTTCCTCTAGTATATTAGAAGACAATTATTTACTTGAATTCACATAGCGTTTTGTTAATAGTTTTAATGTCTGAGTCATCATGACTTAAATATGTAGGTTAGGTATGTGTTGTTACTTGTTCATTGATTTATGATTATATTTTAGTATACGCACACTCAAGAGTGGATCACCGCTGACAGATGACCTGCGATCTTAGAACCGAACAGGAAGAACTTTATTAAATGAACCACGCGTACCTACCCCTTAACTGTTCGTAATCACAATAGTACAAAGTCGAAAATGACAAGTTTGATGTGCTAAAATGAGGGTAAACACAAGATATAATTATCAAACATTATTGAATATTACCTATGATTTACTCGTATTTATTTACTAGCTTTCCGCCCGCGGCTCCGCCCGCGTGAACTACAGGTTATATTGTGCCCAACTGTGGGATAAAATATAGCCTATGTCCTTTCCCGGGCTCTAATCTATATCTGTACCTTTCATCAAAATCGGTTCAGTAGTTTAGACGTGAAAGACGGACAGACAGACAGAGAGAGAGTTACTTTCGCATTTATAATATTAAGTAAGGATAGTAAGGATTGTATTCAATAGCGCCTGTGACAGCGCTCTGCGGTCACTGACCTGACCATGGCACAAAGCTGAGTCAGCACCATTATGGCGGGTGCAGGTAGTACAGAACAGACAACACGGGTCATCAAGTGCTCGTTTTTTTTTTATATAGTATTATCCAAGTGTAATGTTTTGTTGTTGCTGTTTGTTTATTTGTTTGTTGTTGTGTTTATGCTGTTTGTTTATTTTGTACCCCCAAATGAACTTTACTTACGTATTTAATAGATGTTGTGGGATAAGAGGAAGACTTTTAATGCTACTCGTAAATAATTTCTTTGAAGTTTTTCATTTTGTTTGAATGGTACCTACCACCTCGGCTCGGAAACGAGTGGAGCCGAGATTCTAGGAAGGAATCCCTATTAGTGCGGGATTAAAGACGTGCTGTGATGATGGAGGTATGCCGCCCGCAGCCCGCGGCGTGGCGGACATAACTCGGGGGGGAGGCCTTATAGTTGCTGTACGTACCTTGTACTCAGCGACCGCTCGTGAAAATTCTAGGAAAAAGAGTCTTTATTTCTATAGATAACCTTTTTTTCTATTGTTTTTATTTTTGTGTTTCACCCATGCATCCGCTAAAGTTTTCTGTAATGTAAATGGAAACTAGTAGTTCTCTTATGCACAAGTTAGAGGTGGTAGAGTGGGCGGCGGCGGCGGGCCGACTGTAATTAAATGATGTTCTCTACATCTACATTATTAGACTATACTAGCATTCCGCTCGGGACTTCGTTCCCGTGGGAATTTGGGAAAATTATGTAGCCTATGTCCATCGGGGATAACGTAGCTTTCTAATGGTGAAAGAATTTTTCAAATTGGTCCAGTAGTTTCGGAGCCTATTCAATTCAAACAAATAATTAATCAAATCTTTCCTCTTTATAAATAGTATAGACTAGCTTTTCCCCGCGGCTTCGCTCGCGCAAAGAACTCTTTTAGTCACCCGTTTCATTCTTGACCCTTTAGGGGATGATTTTTGAAAAATAGCGAAACACGTGTCCGTTTATTTGCTTCGAGGTATAGATATCTTGACGAAGTTTTAAGTCAAAATGTGCAAAAAAAATTGTTTTCTCCATACAAACTTTGAACCCCCATTTCACCCCCTTAGGGGTAGAATTTAGAAAAATCCTTTCTTAGTGCTGTAAAGTTCATCGCTATTTTGATGATTCTTAACTAAACAAATAAAAGTTGAGATCTTATACAGACATTGATAGGTGTTACATAGAAAGCTGCAGAAAGGTATACATAGAATACAGTGGTGCTATAAAAATACAACTTTTTGATTTGAATTACTTACTTACTAAAGACGTAAGCTGAATAGAATAATCATGTATGTTACATATAAAAACACCTTTAAACAGACGAATGTTTGCTAATCCAGGGTAACCTGTATTTGGCTATGCTTATTACCTAAGATATTAAGTTTAAGTCTTTCAATTAAGTTATGAATAAATAAATGTTTGAAACCTAAAATAGCATATAGGTAGCCTTATTGAAGTATTTATCATATATACGAAGAGGGTATTCTAATTGCTTGAAATGCTCTGAGCACTTATGCAATGTGCATCTAAGGTCCGTATTATAGAACGCGACTCAGACTGATCTATACTTAAGCAGCAGTCGTCTTTGTCATTTTGATAGTGAAAGAAAGAGACAATCAATACTTAAGTATATATCAAGCTTGGTAATTTAGGTAATACGGACCTAAATTACCAGTAGAGGGAATGTCCACCGAGACTGGAAAAGCAGTCTGCATTGCTGTCAATACAGCATAAACAACTATAGATATTGATTGATTTTATAACATATTATTAAACTTTCTGAAGTTTTTTTTTTCATTTCTTGACATTGACTCCCCGCCCGTACTTGACATGAGATCGTATTATTTGCAGATGACACATCACTTTTATTTAAAGTGAAAAGATATGACACTAATTATGACGACGTGAATATTGCGATCTCAAAGGTAGTTGAATGGTTCACTGCAAATAACCTACTCTTGAACGAGAAAAAAACCAAATGTGTTAAATTTACCTTGCCTAACGTTAAACAGTTTAATACCAATGTACAGGTTAAAAATGAAAAACTGGAAGTTGTAGAATCTACTGTATTCTTAGGTATCACTATTGACGCAAAGCTTCAATGGGGTCCTCATATTGATAAGTTAGCGAACAGACTCAGTTCAGCAGCTTACGCGGTTAAAAAAATCCGTCAATTATCGGACGTAGAAACCGCGAGAACCGTATATTTCAGTTACTTCCACAGCCTAATGTCATATGGCATTTTGCTGTGGGGTAATGCTGCCGACATTAATAAGATATTTGTCCTGCAGAAAAGAGCTGTTCGCGCGATTTATCAAATGAGACCTAGAATGTCTCTTAGAAATAGATTTAAGGAAATAGATATTTTGACATTTGCGTCCCAGTATATATTTAATAATCTTTTGTATGTAAAGAAAAATGAACAATTGTTTAAGAAAAATTGTGATAGGCACAATGTAAACACTAGAAGCAAACATAACTTGGATATACTAGACAGCCGTCTCTACAAAGTAACAAACTCTTTTATGGGTCAATGTATACGCTTCTACAATAAGATTCCCATGTGTATTCAAAACCTACCTTTAGAAAAATTTAAGACGATAATTAAACAAAAACTTTGTAAAAAGGGCTATTATAGAATTTCGGATTATCTGTTAGACAAGCAACCATGGGAATAAATTGCTCAGCTCCAGAGTTATTCAGATATTAAGTCAATTAAAATTAAAAGTAAGAAAATTTATATGATTGACTTAAAAAGAGCGACCCTCGGAGTTTCTTGCCTATTCTTCTCCTGAGGAAGACTGCACCTTTGCGAATAGGCGCAAAGCCAAAAGTGCTAATGTAATTCATAATATTGACGTGTTCAAGTATCATTTTATATGTTCAATGAAATAAACACTTTTGACTTTGACTTTGACTTTGTACGGCCCGTACCCCAGTGACGCCTACATCGCATAAGGTGCTGCCTAGCTAGCTAGCTGAGCAGGATGAGCGGCGACCACGAAACTTTTTTCTAATACTTACATTTTTAAACTCGTGATATCTTTTGAATGGAATGTCCGAATTGCATAATGGGCTATGTGCAAGATTTTCAAAATAATTTGATTTTTTTATTTTAAACAGGTTTAAGGTCCCATATTCAAATAAAAAATATATCAAATAATTTTGATCATAGATATAAAAATAATTAATTTTTTAAATTTTGGTTACGATTTGTTGCTTATTACAGCATTCTACAGATTAACTCCTTTGCCAAAGTAAAAAAAAAACGATTGACAGTTGGTTGACATATTATAACCTATACCGTTGCGTTTTTGAGTTTAAGTTCAACATTTAAGTTTCAATCACAGACTAACTACAGATACGTTTCAATGTACTTACGTTTAAATGATCCTCACAGCAAAAAAGTGGACGTTTGGGACAATTCCTGTCAACCATTTTACACCAACTTTCTTTCAATTCCTTTGGAATGGTAACAAACGTCAAATCTGGTGAGTTAATGTCAGTGTTTGAACAAAGAGGTATAAAACATTTTTTGGTTCTCTCCACCGCTGTAACTCGTCAGATGCCATGTGTTATTCAACAAATCCGAAGAGTATTAATCACTATCGTTGAAGCAGTTCTCGGAGTCCGGTATGAATAAGGTGTAGTCGTGAGAAAATCAGTCAAAATCTAGCACTACAAGTCCGTGAAAAGTTAAATCGTAATCCGGTATGCGGTAGCAGTAAAAGACTTCAGAAAAAATTAACCAAAAGCAAAAATAAAACTCAAAAATAAACAACCAAATACAAAATGAAATAGGTTATGTTTTTTTTTATTGACATGACAGCTTGGCAAAGACACGATTGTATAATGCCGTATTTATGATTAGTTTACCCTACTGATAAACTTTTGATTATTATATTTTTATTTCAAAAGATAGATTTTTTATATATTTTTTTTAGGGAACGGGACCTTATTTCTTTATGTTAAATAAAAAAATAAACGAAATTAAAAATATTTTTAAAATGTCGTACATAGCCCATTCAAAAAGTTATATAAAGGTATTGAAGCAGTCTTGAATATAAAGTACTTTATTTTGATAAGGATTAATACCAAGATACAAATAAAGAGCATTTTATAGCGGGCGGCATTTCAATTAAATTTTTAAAATAAAAGAACACATATTGTGGCATAACTACAATAGCTAGACATATGCTGTCGCAACACTTTTTGTTAATATTTATATGTTCTGCAAAGTCGTAGTACATTATTTTATTCTATCATCAATAGTTTACGCAGCGCACGCAATGTAAAGAATATTTTAGGTAATTTTTTACACCTTGGGTTACATTATTTGAGTTTCAGTAAGGATCCCTAATTTTTTTGAAAATATAATATAGCCTATGTCCATCGGGGATAATGTAGCTTCCTAATCGTGAAAGAATTTTTCAAATCGGTCCAGTAGTTTCGGAGCCTATTCGATGCAAACAAACAAACAAACAATCAAATCTTTCCTCTTTATAATATTACTAGCTTTTCCCCGCGGTTTCGCTCGCGCAAAGAACTCTTTTAGTCACCCGTTTCATTCTTGACCCTTTAGGGGATGATTTTTGAAAAATAGCGAAACACGTGTCCGTTTATTTGCTTCGAGGTATATCTTGACGAAGTTTTGAGTCAAAATGTGCAAAAAAATTGTTTTCTCCATACAAACTATGAACCCTCATTTCACCCCCTTAGGGGTAGTATTTAGAAAAATCCTTTCTTAGTGCTGTAAAGTTCATCGCCATTTTGATGATTCCTAACTAAACAAATAAAAGTTGAGATCTTATACACTTGACATTGATAGGTATTACATAGAAAGCTGCAGAAAGGTATACATAGAATACAATGGTGCTGTAAAAATACATCTTTTTGATTTGAATTACTTACTTACTAAAGACGTAAGCTGAATAGAATAATCATGTTTGTTACATAGATAAAAACACCTTTAAACAGACGAATATTTGCTAATCCAGAGTAATCTGTATATGGATATGCTTATTACCTAAGATATTAAATTTAAGTCTTTCAATTAAGTTATGAATAAATAGTGAATAAACCTAAAACAGCATATAGGTAGCCTCATTAAAGTATTTATCATATACGAAGAGGGTATTCTAATTGCTTAAAATGCTCTGAGTACTTATGCAATGTGCATCTAAGTTCCGTATTATAGAACGCGACTCAGACTAATCTATACTTAAGCAGCAGTCGTCTTTGTCATTTTGATAGTGAAAGAAAGAGACAATCAATACTTAAGTATATATCAAGCTTGGTAATTTAGGTAATACGGACCTAAATTGCCAGTAGAGGGAAAGTCCACCGAAACTGGAAAAGCAGTCTGCATTGCTGTCATACAGCATACACAACTATAGATATTGAATGATTTTATAACATATTATTAAACTTTCAGAAAATTTTTTTTTCATTCCTCGACATTGACTCCCCGCCCGTACGGCCCGTACCCCAGTGACGCCTACATCGCATAAGGTGCTGCCTAGCTAGCTAGCTGAGCAGGATGAGCGGCGACCACAAAACTTTTTTCTAATACTTACATTTTTAAACTCGTGATATCTTTTGAATGGAATGTCCGAATTGCATAATTCAAAAAGTTGTATAAAGATATTGAAGCAGTCTTGAATATGAAGTAATTTATTTTTCAACACATTTGCTCATAAAGTGGGTCTTATTTCATTGTTTTAAGGTTCATAATGATATGTATTACCCAGCCCGTGAGTAATAAAAATAAAGCACTAGTACGTAATGGTTTTTTTTTCTAAATTTCAGCAAAGAGATCCGACCTTATTTTATATTTAAAATTAAGTGTAAATATTAAACTATTTGTAAATAAAATAGTTTAATATTTACTAAATCATTAAAATTTAACAGAAAATTATTATTTATTTATGCTAAAACGTGAAAATATATAGTTAAGTATTTTTTTATTATTTGGATGTATGGCATACTTGTCAATGTGAATCTCATTTTGCGAGCGAACAAAGAAAAAAATAATCGCGCCTCTTTTCAGATGTTTTCACTTGGTTTTCACAAACGGCATTTGTATTCATCAGATTGTTATTATTGTCAGAAATACAACACAAAAAATGTATTCTTCAAGTGCAGAACAGGAAACCTACGTGGGTACACCGCCAGAAATACTTTCCGAGGCGCAACATGCAAGTGATAGCTTGTTGCCGTCAATATCAAAGGAAAGTTTTTATTTCTTCCTTTCCTCGCAAATGTGTTAAAAAACGTCGTATGACACGCGTGTGCATTGGATATTACATTCTCGGCTCCGTTCCTCTAATGTAATATCCAACTTAGCACACTTGTAGCATAATGTACTATTGATAAGGATTAATACCAAGATACAAATAAAGAGCATTTTATAGTGGGCAGCATTTCAATTAAATTTTTAAACTAAAAGAACACATATTGTGGCATAACTACAATAGTTAGACATATGCTGTCGCGACACTTTTTGTAAATATTTATGTGTTCTGCAAAGTCGTAGTACATTATTTTATTCTATCATCAATAGTTTACGCAGCGCACGCAATGTAAAGAATATTTTAGGTAATTTTTTTACACCTTGGGTTACATTATTTAAGTTTCAGTAAGGATCCCTAATTTTTTTGAAAATACAATATAGCCTATGTCCGTCGGGGATAATGTAGCTTTCTAATGGTGAAATAATTTTTCAAATCGGTCCAGTAGTTTCGGAGCCTATTCAATGCAAACAAACAAACAAACAAACAAACAATCAAATATTTCCTCTTTATAATATTATATAGTATAGAAGTATAGATATAGTATAGATAGATAAAGCTAGATTACCACTCACCGACTCACTCACTCACTGACTGACATATTGTTCTCCCAGAAGGAGTGTTGGAGGTGAATTATCTAAGTATATGTATGTCGTAGTCGTAGACTACGACAATATGGGTTTAGAACCGGAATGTCAACGAATGATGCTGTTCACTACTTTGTAGATCATTTGGCAAAAAACATTGATGGTAAAAAGAAATGCTTAACTACTTATATTTCTCGATCTCGCAAAGGCGTTTGACACAGTCTCTATCCCCATTCTTATACATAAGCTGAATAGTATGGGAATATTGGGAATCAGAGGCACCCAATTAAATTTATTTAAAGATTATCTATCTAACCGTACGCAGTGTGTCAGGATTGGAGATTATGTTAGTGATCCACTTCCCATTACTTATGGGGTCCCACAAGGGAGCATACTTGCCCCTACATTGTTTTTATGTTATTTAAATGAACTGTGCGTGAGCACCGGAGTGATCCGGATTCAAAACTGCAGAATTATTTCATACGCAGATGATACAACCTTAACTTTTACTGGCGATTCTTGGAGTGAAGTTTTCTCCCGAGCTCAAAACGGTCTCAATGTAGTATGTCAATGGCTTGCAGAAAATTATCTCACACTTAATACTGATAAGACAAAATATATTACTTTCTCCATCCGAGACCATTCCTCTATCTTTCTTAATAATTTTCAACTTTATGCTCATAAATGCTCATTTCCTCCTAGAACTTCTTGTCGTTGCCAACCCATTAGAAAGACCCTGAATATTAAATATTTGGGTGTTATCATTGATAATAAGTTATCTTTCCAGGAGCACGTACATCAATTTTCACAAAAAGTCAGGAAACTTACCTTTATATTTAAACCATTTCGGCATATACTAGATAAGAAAACTCTCAAAATGGTATATTGTGCATTAGTGCAATCTATTCTTACATATTGTATATCAGTATGGGGTGGGGCTGATAAAAGTAAATTAATAGAATTGGAGAGAGCACAAAGATAAATCCTCAAAGTTTCATTTTTCAGACCCCGTCTATATCCAACAGAGAAATTATACAAAGAGACAGAGGTCCTCTCTGTTCGACAACTTTATATTTTGGCATGTATTACTCGGCAACACTCATTACATGAATCCTTTGATCACGACAAATTATCATCGCGACGATTTTATACCATTTGTAAAACTTATACGCCCAATACCAGCTTCGGCACTAAATTCTTTTGTTTCAGAGGTCCCCGATTATACAACGACATAAATAAAGAAATAATTATCTACAATGATTCAAAATGGGAGTGCAAAAATAAAGTTACAAAATGGCTCATTAATTTAAACTATGAGGTTACTTAAAATATAATGGCACACATGAACACACACACACGCACATACACACACATACACACACACACACACTACACAACACATACTCGCACTACAAAACACCATACAACACGCATGCACGCTTGTACAGCATGGACACACATCGAGATATGTACTGTATTAGAGGTTAATAATCTTAGAAATGTAAGCTCACCTTTTTAGAGTGCTTTTAGAAACTTTCACATATAGCTGCCTATCTCTGGGGTGGGAGGCCCGGAGTCCTATAGCACAGGCTTTGGCTTAGTTTAGGCTCCGGGCTCTTTCAGATAAGAATATGTCTAAGTATGCTACTTATTTAGTAATAAGGTTTTATCTGTTAAGAGCAAATAAATGATATTTTATTTTATTATTATTATTATTATTATATCATAGAGTTATAAAGGGTAAGAAATGACTAAACATATTCATAGGAACTTTACTTTTTATTTTGCAACTACGAGTACGTTATCTCTTAATACAAATCACATAATTATCAACAAAACAAACAAAACAACGCGCGACAGTGAATTGACTTTTAAAACCAATCAGAGAAGATGTTTTTGTGAGGCGCTCAAACCGGCCAATCAGTGTTCTTTTTTCATAATAATTAACGATTCTCTTCCCAAACTTACTAAAGTGACTCGCGTTTTTGCAAAAAACCTAACTTTTTTTAGTAAGATTGAAAAATATAATCACCATTGTCTAATTATCCGTGTTTTCGCAAAATCTAGAATTTTCGCAATAATTCGAATTATCAAATCATCTTATGACATCTATACTATTTATAAAGAGGAAAGATTTGATTGTTTGTTTTTATTGAATAGGCTCCGAAACTAGATACTGGAAAGATTAACAAAATTCTTACACCATTAGAATGCTACAATTATTATCCCTGAGTAATATGAGCTATATAATTTTCCCAATTTCCCACGGGAACGAAGTCCCGGGCGCAAAGCTAGGTGCGTTATAATTGTGTGTAACGTGCGGTGTGCAGTTGGTGAGTGGACAGTATTTACCGACTCATTGACTGACAATGTCGGCAATTTCTCGAATTCTAATAAAATGGTAATGGCAGACCTTTGTACGGAACACAATGGCCGGTCGTAACGTGGCACCGCAGAGGACATTGTAGCGGCGGAGTCGGTGACCAGCCGGGCGGGGTCCACGGGGGCGGCGGGGTTCGCGGGGCCCGCATGCCGCGGACGTGGTCGCTGCACTAGCGTCCGCCCGCGGTCGAGGCTGCGGCTGCAGGTACTTCCTCCTCTTTACGACCGCCCCCGCCGACGCCGCCTTTGCTCGCACTACATTACGTCTCATACTTGCTTTATGGTTATCTAGACAATCTAGAGAAACTGAATGTGCTATAAAACGAACAGCTCCTGGTTTACAGCCACTCGGTGGATGTTTGCTGCTCATATTACACATACATAAGCAAAATATAAGCCCACTCAATGTCCCAAGTTAAAGGGCCAAGTTCATTCTAATTTGAACCTTATCACCAGTAGACAAGAAACTCGGTGGTAGTCGAGAAACTATTTTTAAATTCTTTAAAAGAGAGCGCCGCGCCGCGTGGTCCTTTGAATATAGGTACTTACTTATTAATGTAAGTAGATAATATTGGTTAGTACGTAATGCAACTGGTAAGTGTGAGGGCAGGACGAGCCGTCACATCGTCGTAGGAGCTGGTGGCCGGCCCCGGCCCGCCGGCACCCGTCAGCCGGCCCCGGCCCGCCGGCCGTCAACTCGTAACCCGAGCCGCCATTGTTCCACGGCCACACCATGTTTTCTCGGCTTTTGTTCCACATTCACAACATAAAACAAAGGAAGCCACTCATACAAACCACAACAATAACATAATAATATAGAACTCGTATAAAAGTATTACTAGTTCTCCAAACCCAAAGCAACCCGCAACAAAGCTTGAAAGGGTGGAACTCAGACGAGTCTGTCCGAAGGAATTACTTTTAGATGTGACCCCCCTTAACAGTATCTTCTGTTATCGGTCGTGCGGCAGATATATCGGGCACACGTTCACGTGCCCTCCTCCGCACGTACTCGTAGACACGGTGACAGACGCCCGCTATCAGCTGGAGCCGCGACATCACCCGCTGTTATCGCCCTCCCCCCCTGCACCCCGTCGCGCCCCGCCTGAGGAGCGTGCGTCACTGCAGCATTTCAATCGACTTTACGATGGGAGCCGCCGACGGGGGACTACCTAACAGTTCCCTTTACCAAGGGAAGCTAAAATTGTCGCATTCGACAAGATATTTTCATCCATGAAAGTCTGATGACAGACAACGTTTAACACAATTGTAATTATTATTGTAATTTTGTAGTCACTATCATTAACGACCATCACATAAATTCTCCGCGCCTGAACGGAGCGCATGTCTGTTGTTCAATAGGTAGATATAATATGATATCTGAAGCAGATCGATTACGTAGAGGCAAGGCACGGCTGACGGCCACATTACACTCCGCCGGGAAATGCATTCGTCACACCAGCTCGTGACTGGAACGGAACGGGCGCGGGCGAGGCGGTGCGGGGGGCGGGGTGACGCAAGCAAACGACATGCAAACGAGAGCGTGACCAGACCAGACCATAGCCGGGGAGTGTCGTCAGCACGCAGCAGGCGGGCGGAACTGAGAGGATCTATACATCAGGAACAGGATTCCAGTTTCAGATTGTCGGTTGTGTTGGAATAGCAAAACTAAATCTATCCTACTCTGCCTTATGGATTGGGAATGTATCCCTGTCGCACTTGAAGGAATGGTCGTAGACCATATGACCCAATATTTATAAAGAAGTTTTTCAGTAGAGAACAGTTAGTATGCCGTATACAGTTGACATTGAAACTCATTAGAGAAAGCGCTCTGTAGGGAGTGTAACATACCCCTTACTATTGTTAAATACTAGTTAATAACCTAGGGACACCTCTCCTTATAAGATACGGAAATATAGACAGTTTGATTTGAGTTCCGTAAATGTATATTTTATTTTGCCCCTCTTACCCAATAGGTTATGGGCCCAGTGTAACGAACTTTTGAAAAGTGAAGTAATCAAGTGATTTTGAACTGGACAAGTTTTGTGCATATTTTAAGTGAATCTTACTTATGAGTACAAATGAAAGTTACATCTGTTTGACGAAACTCAGTAAGCAGTGTTGTGTTAAAAAAAAATAGAACAATTAAAGTCTTCAAAGAACATTACACTAAATATTTGATAGAGACAAATGTGTGTATTAAAAAGAGAAAATGCAAGTTATCATGTGAATTGGAAGTGCTAGAGAATATTAAACCTACCAGGAAAGTTAAACGCCGTTTGCAAAAAGGACAGATACAATCAAAACTGAAGATCTGAGTATGATTAAATTATAAGAAAATCACAAAAGAAACCTATGATTAATTAAAACAGCATAGCTACGATTGCCTGCTGAATTTAAGAAACCATCTATTGAATTTAAAACTGGAAGAGATGATTTAGCTCATCATTCTCAGAACCTGAATGAAATTTTATACAGTCTCCCTTCATGAAGTATCCACCCAAGTTTCTTATCTGCAAGTGACAAGGTTCGAATTAGAATGAACTTGTTGAGTGTACACTGTACAAGCTGCTTAAAGTAAATCTTTAACTACAGATTTGATCATAAGAGGAATGCTGTATATCCTATGCCTACTGTTTGGAAATTCGTTTTTGACGAGAAAATGATGGTGTGAAAATATAACGGTTTGGTAAGACAGAAATACGGGTGAGTCTTTAAATTTAACTAGCATTGAGTTTATGATTAATAATAGTGCTTATTCAAATAGATTGGACAATGTAAATATTATAATTAATGGCATCAATAATTAGGTCACATAGGTAAAGTCTACCTGAATAGAAAGCTATCAATATTTTCTGATACTAAACAATTAAATTATTTTAAAGCCATTTTACTTAAATTTGGTTAATTTCGAGAAGCATACATATATGAAAACAATATATAGTTTTTGTTTTCATCCGATTGTACCATTCCGCCTAGGTACTCAAGATTTCGCTCAACATTACCGGGTTGACTGGAAGAGATTCCCTTGTGGGTTAAGTCCGCCTTTATACTTAATGTGCGCATTATGCTCACGGATGTATGTGGTCCTATGACTCCAGTAAACACTTGACAACTTACAAAGGTACTTTGTAGTTTTTGTCGATGAATGCATCCGGTAAAGCACGACCTATTTAGAAGCCCATAAATCAGATGTTTTATTACATTTAGAAATGTATAGTAAATATGTGACTAATTATGAAGCTTATTTCAATTTAAAGATTTTTAATTTGTATGTGACAATGTTAGTGAATATTTATAAATGTAAATAAAAAGGTTTGTGTGTGGAAAGGTATCAGCTATCACAAGTCAGTGCCGCTACCCTTTATTGGGAAAGCAACGTGGGATTAGGACAATGTAGAGTGAAAACGGTCAATGGTGTCTGACGTTATGTTGGACGAGACGTTTTGAGATGAGGCTGTGTTAACCACTGTTTAAAATGATAAGCCCTCTAAAGCACTGAGAATTGACGAAACATGTTATGTTGGATGACAAAAGGCCGCAACTGAAGTTAGCGACTTAAAAGTTTTTCGGTTCAACAGTTTTATGAATAGTGAAAAGCCAAGCTTAGTGAAAATACTTAAAAGAGATCTTGGTTGGTTAAGAACCGAATTGTTGTGGATGGAATATGATAGCAAGGAAGTTTGTGAAAGTCAGAGATATGGTCGATTGATGAGTTTTATTTCTTGTCAAGTAGACCTGATCCTGATGGAAATTTTTATAGAAATTCCGTTTATCCTGACAAAAGGTTGTAAATCTGATGATAAAATTCCTTCATGGAAAGTCAGAGATGTGGTCTTTGATGAGAGTAATTTCTTATCATGCGGGCCTGGTGGACATTTCTACGGAAATTCCAACTATCCTGACGGGCACATCAGATCAGTCCAACTGTATGAAATTGGACATTAGTTCACAAACAGGCGTGATACCCGCAGTATGTAAATCTGTATGGCATATCATATAGATCGACACACAAATAGATTATTTCAAAATTGACTAGTTCTAAGTTTAGTTTTAAGTTTTCTTTATTTCACAATATAATAGCTAACATTCAAATTATTGCAATACGTAACGTAGTGTCATAACAAAATTAGTTCAAGTACCTTACGAACCAGTAAAATATTGTTGAGAATGAATATTACTTTCTGTCTTTGTTTGTGTCCCAAGGGACTCATATGAAAGGTTCATACTAAGTTTTGAGTGTCTGGCATTCATTTATTTGTTAAAATTGATAGATAAAATAGATACATACCTGCCTGTTCTTAGAATAGAATAAACGATATTATTTTTGAGAATTACTTGTTGTTTGCGAAGTCTTTAGTAAGTATATGTAATACTAGCTTCCTGTCAGGAACTTCGTTCCCGAGGAAATTTATGAAATGAATTAAACTCATAAACCTCCCTCTTGAATCACTCCGCCCATTGGTGAAAATCGTATGAAAATCTGTTCAGTAGCTATTGATTTTTTCGCATTCAGATAAAATATTATAAATCTAGTAAGTTTGTAAGACTCTTGATTTCAGACACTTTGGTAGCTCGCAGCTTAGATGAAGAGTAAATAATGAAATGTAAGTAATAAAGATTTTGCGTCTCTCGCATGAATTTTTAAGTTTCCGATTCAAATTATCTTTTTGAAATCGGTGTAGTTTGGCGGTCTTGCTAAGACTTTAAAATATGATGTAAATATAAGAACTAAATCATACTTACAGTAATTCCATTACATATCTTGACGAAAATTAAAAGAGAATATTTAAATTAAAATACCCTAAGGTATCACAAATACAGGTTGTCTATAACTGTTAACGTAACAAGTTGTTAAATAGATTTTAGAACAGTCTACACGTTGTTATAATATAATTGAAAAAGCCTTAATCTAGAATGGGTTTTGATACAATGAAATATAAAATGAAAAGTATGTGCTCTATGTTGATGACCTTATTATTTAAAGTTTTGATGAATAGTATTGCTGAAAATATAAAGTAGTAGAATCTTAAAGAAATTAGTTTTTTCTTGAGAGGCATATGGTCTGTTAATTAAGTTACATTAAACCGGAAATGTAAATAAACAGTTTGAGAAGTTGATTATGAAATTTATGAGTCACTGTAACTGTAAACCTCTTAGAAAGCAAAGTGGAGTTTCAAGCTTTGAATTCGTGAGAAATTTCAAAGGACCCTTGTTGTAAAAACTTATCGGGTGTTTAATATTTGTTATGGTTTGCACTCAACCAGACTTAAGTTTTTATGTCTACATTTGAACCACTTTGGTCACAATCGAAAACGATTTTATGAGACTTGAAAGGCACAATTGATCTTGAGGTAAATAAATGGGTTTATGGCAATAATGGTCATTGTAATATTCTGAGTGGCTTTGTTGATTTTATTTGGAGAAGTGACATAATTAACCGAAAAGAACCATGGTTAATTGTTTAAGTTATTTGAGCAATACTTTGTTGAAGTTGCAGATATACCTATGAAAAAAAAAAGAGCAACAGAGAGTGGTGGCTTCATAGACTGCAGTAATAGATTATAAGGCTCTGTAAGAAGCTGTTAAGGAAGCTTTGAGATAAAAATCGTTGATATTTTATTTTATAGCAATGATTGATATTTTATTTTTAAACAAATTCGGAATCATTTCTGATGATTGGTTTTAAGGTACCTAGTCCTAATGATTTATGTGGACATATTTAACATATTGGTGATGGATGAGCATTGGATTTAAGTTGCCTGGTTTTGTTGTCAGAGTTCAACAACAGATGTATAGGCATTGAGTATAAATCGTCTCGGAGAAAAACCAGTCCCGCTCAGCTGGTCCGATTGGTTGATGACGTCGTAAATATAAGACGTAGATCGAAGCATTAACATTAAGTGCAATTTTTATAAAACAAGTTAGAAACGATATTATTTAAAATGGTCATGTAAAATTGTGTACCATTACAGTTGGTATCATGTTAACAAACATTATTGTATGTATGAAGTGTATCTCGTACACAATGTATACTAAAACACGAATTATGTGTTATGTGAATAAAATGTATACAAAATAATAATAAAATACTTATAAGTTTGGTAAGCTGTCATTTTAAGCTTGAATAAGTTTATATCTAAGACATATTGGTCTGATTAGGTTTTCCTGGGTTTCCCTAATCCTGCGCAATGAATGTTGGACCATGATTAATGTACCCCAGACAAAGGAGAGAGTGTGATTTTATGACTGTAAATTAAGTTTTGATTTTAGGGTCAGTTGATATTACAATAGATTTATTTTTGAGGGGGCGTGTTGGAATAGCAAAACTAAATCTATCCTACTCTGCCTTATGGATTGGGAATGTATCCCTGTCGCACTTGAAGGAATGGTCGTAGACCATATGACCCAATATTTATAAAGAAGTTTTTCAGTAGAGAACAGTTAGTATGCCGTATACAGTTGACATTGAAACTCATTAGAGAAAGCGCTCTGTAGGGAGTGTAACATACCCCTTACTATTGTTAAATACTAGTTAATAACCTAGGGACACCTCTCCTTATAAGATACGGAAATATAGACAGTTTGATTTGAGTTCCGTAAATGTATATTTTATTTTGCCCCTCTAACCCAATAGGTTGTTTCCGTTCCAGTGCACGCACCACCACCACAGTGACCGTCGGGTCAGGCTTAATATCCTACACCGAAAACTGCGTTTTGCGCCAGTCATTTACTGCATGACTATCGCAATCGAATACTTTTTATTAAAAAAGTTTTTATTTAAGTATTTTGCGGGTGGTTAATGTGCACACATCCTAATTTCCGGGCGTGACAAGATTTCTTTCAACGCGATTGGATACGAGTTATGTGTAGAGCGGAAATTTACACTAGGACTCGCGGAAAATAAACATAATAAATCGAGACGTTGTTTATGTTCATGTTTCTCGTTAATCGCCGACTGAAACTTCCTGTCGCTTTGACGAAATAAAAGAATTAAATAAATAGAATTAACTTTTGCGGTTAGCGTAAAGTGTTGTTTGTTGTTTCCTGTGTGTTTCTGCTTCGCCCCCGCGCCGCGCAGGCGTCGCGCCGCCGCCGCCGGAGCTCGCGCCTCGGTTGCGATGTTATCGCTGTGAGAGTTGTTTCGCTCTGTGCGTTATCATCGCTTATCGTTTATCGGCTGACGCTCCGACTCCGAGCAGCCTGCAGACAACGTGCTGTGCTCCAACAATACGATGATAATGATAACTCTCATCTATTGTGACATCCTACAACGAGATAACTGTTATTAAGATCTCTGTAGCCGAGTTAGTCCGAACTGGGCATCATCCTATTGGTCATCCAAAATGTCTCTATCTCTACATACTACAAGTTTAAAGGTCACCGGACAAAATAAACAAATACTAAATTTTCATATCCCAAATGGTCATTTTCGTAAGTACCCATTCCACAAGTGCGCCGGTTAGTAAGAAAATGTTACCGTACTTAACTAAATGTTTTGTTTAGTTTAGTTTAGTTTAAAAATGTTTGTCATGTCGTTTCATTACATTCACGTTTAGATCAAATGTATGGGTTGACTTTAACTTGGTTAGCGAAACTGGAGTAATTTTTCCCATGAAACTGGACAAATTTCCCAAAGGAACTTATATGAAACCTATACTCTTTCGAACAAAAAAAGGACATCGATCCACAAATGTCGAAGAAATCGGTGAACATCCTCTCCTCCTTTTTTGAAGTCGTTTAAAAAGTATAATGATTTATTCTTCGAAGATTTGAACTTTATTATCCAAAAGAGATTTTCTTTTTCCTTACAAGTAAATGGTGCTCTCGGTTTCTATTCAGCCACTCAGCCACTGGCACGCGCACGAAACACGTGAAGCGTCCTCTGAAATTAATTAAGTAGGTACCTACCTACTTGTTTCAGGAAGCGAGTGATCCCATAAGCGTGTTTGGAAGCATGACCGTCTTTTGAACTAATTCGTAGAAGGGATACCAACTCCAGGCAAATCAATACTTTAATTATAAGATAGGCGTACTTAGTGTTGAAAGATTTTGATTTTTTTTCTCTTACTTTTTTTAAATTATGAATTGGGTTAACTCTCGACCTTAATCTCGACCAATAAGGTCGACAATGGAGCCAGTTAACCCAGAAAATGACAATTAAGGCACTGGTACTCCTGTACACCGACGGAACACAGCAAGGTGTTTGGCTTCTGACTTCGGTAGGAGGGTGGTCGCGAACCGACACGGCCCTTTACAGAGCCTACCACACCGCATGAGACCATAGGACGCCAACTCAGATTCAAAACAAACTGAGGTGTTGTTGCCTAAGATGGATTACTAGGAGGCAGGTCTCATTTGTGTTTCCTTAGTCGCCTCTTACGACACCCAGAAAGATATGGGGTGGTGTTATTCTCAACCGATCACCACACGGCGATGATTTTTATCTCACGAGGATGCGGGGTGCGCGGGGAGGGCACAGCCCGGTCGGCCCGTCGCCGCGACTTCGCCTCGGCTCGCACTAATGGTATTTGCTCAACACACTGATATTTGACTCGCCCACTTCCCGGAACCCTCATGTTAATGCCTCACCAAACTGTTTTCGTTTCTCGGCTGTTTTTTGTGCTGACTCAATATGGATTAGGTAAGGCACGGCGGCGGTGCAGGGCGCAGGGGCACCGATCGGCAATGACATTGGGAATTATTTTCTCGTCGCCTTAAATAAAATTATACATTCATAGAGAGAGTTCCACCAGCCGGCCGCTCGCTACTCAGAATATTTCTTATACTTATTAGTATACCTACTTACATTAAAAGTGACTTATCAAGTAATCATTATTGAGTTAGGTATCTATGTGGGGACCGGTTGAAGAAAGTTACAGAAACATTTTAAATTAGAGGAGACACGCTGATCGAAATCTATGAGTGAAACTTTGATCAAAGTTCAAAGATGTGATAAAGCAGGATCTATTTTGAAAGAAATCTTTCGAAAAGGAACTTAATACTTAATTTCATGAATACTCAAATTGGTTGCGTGCACGCAGCTAGGTACTTACCTAAATTATATGATGCCGCGTTAATTAATTCATTCTTTGCAACATGGACGGGCAGCAACATGTCATCTTTTAGAAATAACCAAAATAAAGCGTGATGAGTGAAGCGGTGTTATTTAGTTTCAAAAATTAACTTTCTGTTGTCTGTTCCTCTCGTGTGTAAGTGCAACATTCACAAAATTGGTCAAAGATATTGGTTTAATAACGAATCCAACACACTGGCGCCCAGCTGGTGGCCCGACTGTCCCCCCCCCACCCCCCCACTTGCCGATGAGTGTTCACGACACACTAACTGCCGACCATTACCGTAATTGCACTCTTGTTCCGTAAGTACTTCCGCTTGCGAGCTATGCCATGCAAAAGGTATCCTTTAACTAAATTAAACTCAACACGTCTCAGTGTCATATACCCTAGGTATCATGTGACTACAGTAAGTAAATACCTTTCGATTGCGTGTTGTTTGCTTCTCACTGTGAAACTATAATTAGCTTATTTAACAGATTGTGCGTGTAGAGCTTGTTCACTCTAATCTACCGGCCTGCTTTAGATATAGCACTCGAGCAGGCAGCAGCCGCGCGGAATCTGATGGGGCTGTGATCTGTTATCGACCGCTTCCAGCTGCTATTTGTTATCTTGATCAATAACTTCTTACTCACTTGCTTTGTGTTCGATGTGTTCAAGTAATCCAGTCTTGGTTGCTCTGTTTTAATATCGGGTTGGCTATGAATGTAGATACTTATAGGACGGCCGCACGCTGCCGCCGCCGCCGCACAGCGCGCCGCCCCGTCATCATGATGTTGTACATCTGTGAGTGACGTGCCGCGGGGGCGGGGGTCGCGGGGCTACACCGCAGCCGTCATCTGCTGTCACAACCACCGTCGTCGCTCGCCACAAATCGCGCTCACTTCACAATATATAAATGTTATCCAACAACCGACTGGATACAAATCGATCTGTCACACTTTGTGGAAATATCCAATTAAGAGGAGATAGTGCTCCGCCGAGAATTCCATTCGGGAACCAGCCATGAACCAATCCAAGAGTGAACCCGATCGATTATTTATCGAGTCGGGGTATTGCGGTGCGTCGCTTCGTCTTCATTCTCAAAATTCTCGTCAGTCACAAGGCAGTAACTTGTTTACGACATAGTTTGTAGGTATTTATGCATTCGTCGCGGCTAGATGTATTCGTGTATTGTAATGGAGTGATTATGTCGTATTGTATGTTAAGGCGGGCGCCGGCGGCGGGTCGCCGGGTCGACTCCCGCGTCAAGCCGCTGCTATGCTCTGACAACACAATACAAAGTTTTCCTGCATAGTCTCCACAAATTAGGAAACAATCACCTTTGTTAACTTTATCAATAAACTTACAGAGGTTCGCCGGCATAGCATTGTACTTAGAGAGCATGTTGCGAGATTAACTATCGTAACTTTAGCATATTCATGGTTTTATGAAAGCGTGTAGGTGTATTTTTCGTGTCACGGCATAATAAAAGTTGTGGTAACATCTGCGCGATGCCACGTAAACGTGATCTCCTCACGTCGCGTTCCTGTCGGTTACAAATGTCAATTGTTTCGACTTTCATCGGTTTGTGACGGTGCGATGTTTCGTGTCGAGGATGGCGTGGCGAAAGGTTAACTATGCAGGAGATAGGAGATAGGCGTCGTGCCGTAATGTGTTCGTCGCCATCACATCAGACACGAGGAGGAGAGCCGCTCCCGTCCCGCGCCCCAGCCCCCGCGCGCCTGCAGGCAGCCTTTCATTCCATGATTCAAACTAATGATAGCGACCCTAGCGAATGGAACTCGCGGGCTCGCGGCAAATTGCTAGTTCAGCGTGTGTTTATTACTCGAGAGCCGCATGCCGCGGGGCGCAGGGGACGACCAATCAAACTATACACTTTGGAGAGTTTTTCAGATTTGGAGGGCTGTTATTAATTGCAAAAGTTCCCAGCGCGGAGGGAACCGAATATAATCTTCCTTATGATTAAGATAATCCGGCTGTTGGCGACGGGCGGTGACACATCAGGGGGCACAGGGCGCCGCCGGGAGCAGCGGGGCCCGACACTAACAACCGGAATATCTTATCAGGAAGGAAAGGATAAACTATCTTTTCTAATATTGTCTTCAAATTCAAATCATTTATTGCCATGCACTCACAAACGTCCCAGGGTTAGGTACAAATATTTCTAAAGGCGTTTCTTTTACATTAATTTCTTCTTTATAGCTTTTTTATGAACACTGGGTATCTAACCTACTTTTACCAACCTTAGTTTTTTCATCCTTAATGTGCCAACTCAAAGTTTCGTCAGTGACTAGCATTGCTATTGCTACAATGTTAAAGTACCTACGCTAAAAGCGTGGAGTTTGTTCTGCTGAGCTGAGGAAGGGAAGAGGCGGTGAAATAACAAGTCGGCAAGTTTTACAGCCCCCTCCCCCCGCCCCCGCGCCGCACTTGTCCTGAGGCCCACGGGGACCCCGACTACCTACACGATCGACAAACAGGGTATAAGAGTTAGCTTAGAAAATACTTAAATAGTTG
Source organism: Aproaerema taeniolella (assembly GCA_949987775.1). Lineage (NCBI taxonomy): Eukaryota > Metazoa > Arthropoda > Insecta > Lepidoptera > Gelechiidae > Aproaerema > Aproaerema taeniolella. Next base: position 17,842,469 of record OX465262.1, read on the forward strand.
AAACTAGCATTACTACATATTTTCGTAACACAAAAAATATTAAAAAACATGAAATACATTGATTTTCCGGGGAAAAATTACACTGGAAAACCCAAATAAGTTTGATAGGCTATACGTACGTACGTCCGCCTTTGCACCGATTTCAAACAGTTCAGCAGGTAAGTACTACGTTGCATAATAATTGTCTTTATTTTTCGCTTTTTTGAAGACGGTTTAATTTTATGAAATATTCTGACCGGTTTATAGACGATACGTCTCCTGCGCCCCGCCCGTCGGCAGCGGAGCGGAGCGGGTCCAATCGATACTTATACGATAATTTAAATTCAAATAATGTAGGAAGTCAGTTTCATTTTATTATTCAGATAAGTAAATTTTCATTTCTTGAAAATGAAAATTTACTTATCTTTTCTACCACCATCTTTTCTGTATGTGCTACCACCTCACGAAATGCATTAGATTAGTTCACGTTGCGTTGTCATCTGCGAGTGTTTATGTTATGGTGATATCAGTCCACTGCCGGGTGACAGATGTGAGTTGGCAAAACAACGGTTCCCTGCCTCACCTCACCACTAACACACTGCGATGGCGGCGGGTTCTGTACTAAAGCGAGCGAGCGCATCAACTATTTATGTAACGCCGAACACCGCACTGAACAACCGAACTGCCCAATCGAATGTAGACCATTTACAGAATCGGATTCGAGTACAGTCAAAAACTAATTAAAGCTACATTTATTGATCATAGAGCTGGCTTAGCATATTGATCCTCCGCGATGGCGGATCACTGCTACTCGTAACGTGAATAGTGCCGCACTAAATACATTAGACTAATAAGTAATTATACTCGCAGCCTTATTCATAAACTTTTACTTAAGCAATACTTTAAATTATGTTTTGCAAAAATTTGTATTCATGAACAATAATCACACTTAATCATAGTTTCTTAACTACTTAGCAGTCAACTTAAATAGCGTCACAGCATCCTTGATTAAAAGCTTAAATAGGAAAATGGCGGACAAAACACAGCTGCTGAATGGTTGATATAAACATTATTTGTAACTTCGAGTGTGAGCAATTTTATTATTGTACTTATTGCAATTAATGTAGGTACATATTTAAACGAAACTCCGGTTTGGAGTAGGTGATTTACACTGAGGTTTATTTTATAGGTACAGATTTAAAGTCTTATTACCTACAACAGGCGAGAGCAGAGAAGGTTTTACATAAATCTTTTGAGTTGGTTTAGTTCGTAAGCAAGGTCCAGCTCGGCTGAGGGGCGGCGGCAGTGCGGCGCGGTACAAAGCCGCTTTGATGTCCCGCGGGAAGTGCCCCCGCGCCCCGCGCCTCGCGCCTGCCCCTCCCACGCCGCGCTGCGTCGGGGTAATTAGCAACGCGGCTGCAACATCACACTGCAAGCCCATTCACCGGGGCGACAAACAAAAAACCTTTATGAAGGTTCAAAAGAAATGCCAAAACGATACGGATGTGGATGTTAACAGTTAATCAGACGCAAAGCCTTGACGTAAATAGGTAGGTACCCTTGCGAGGGCCGTGCTTGTTCGGTATGTTTGTTCGTCCCGCAACACGTCACAGCTCCCACCCCCCGCCTCTCCCCCGGCACATGAGCAAATACCAAGTGGAAGCAAGTCGCGGAAACTTCCTCTCCTATGTAAATACGGGCCCTGACGTGGAGTGGGAGTCACATCTTACATTACAACACGCCGCCGCGTTCGCCCTTCACATACACCTGGTATGTACGGCGCGGCGGGTCAAACAGACCGCTGCCGATGTCAGCTCGCATCTGATGGGAGGATAATATCTTTCGTCATTCATTCGTAGACCTTTAAAGTAGGGCAGGGAAGGTAAGTAGAGCCGGTGGAGTGGAGATACTACCATAACGACAAAGGTATTTAAATGAAACAAGCACATTAGGTATGTTTTTAGAATTTTAAATGCACCTGTTTGGAGTAGAGTTCGAGCATTACAGAACTGTCAAGGCCACATGCCGGTGTCAGCCGGTTGTGTCACGAATCTATTTGTATGAGAGCAGTCGTTGGGATCTGATTCTATACTATACTCTGAGCGCGCTCGGTGCTCCTGTCCGAGAGCCGAGTCCGTTCTAATTAGAACCTTATCACCAGCAAATAGGAAGCTACCTAGATATCCCTGTTTATTTTTAAAAATCCGACTTCAAAAAGCAAATAAAAAAACGTAGCATTTAGTGTGCTACGTACCTACTGATCTGTTTGAAGTTGGATAGGCTATACGTATATCCGCCTTCGCACTTTTTGAAGTCAGTTTTTTTTTAAAATAAAATGTAAATTTATTTTTATATTTTAGTGTAAATAATAGCCGGTACTTACGTACGAAAGTACGAAACAATGTAAGTGCCTATTAAATTCGAGGGTTTCCCTCGATTTCCCTAGGATTTCATCATCATCCTGACCTGGTGACAATGAGACCACCTTTGGAGTATACTCTTTCGAACAAAAAAGAATTTTGTTAAAATCTGTCCATAAATCTCGGAGAAATCGATGAACATACATAAAAAAACAACGGGTTGCACTCCGGGAGTGCCAGCAGAAGTGAAAACTTGAACATTAACGTTGTGCATTAAATATTAAATATGGAAATAAAACAAAATACACAAAAGAGTCCGTTATTCTCTCAGTAATCGAACCCTCGACCTGTTGCTTACAATATGGCAACTTTTCCACTCGACCAAACTGTCTACTTTCAATTCAGTAAAATAGTCTATCGGTATTTGCGCACTATGCGCGAATAATCGTTGACATCGTTGACATCTGTCACAGAGATAATTTTACCATAGGGCTGCCATCCGTCCGGGTTTCCACCCATACTTCAAAGTACACAACGCTGCTAAAGAAGTTTTCACTTCAAAAAAGGTGGCAACCCTATCCTACGCATTTTCGATCACGGTCACGTGACATCTGACGATCTGACGCGAGTTCATCGCGAGTTTAATATTTTTTCCCCATACTAAAAGTGCTCAACGCCGCTAAAGAAGTTTTCACTTCAAGAAAAGATACAATCGAACATAGATTCTCCTCCTTTTTTGAAGTCGGTTAAAAATGATGGAGCTGACTGTCGTTTCTCACCATATTTCACATGCCCAATCCAAACTATTTTCTGAACGGTATCAGGTGCTCCGTGTGTGCCATTTGTAACTTGATACCCCAAATCGACGACACAAGTGTGTCACACACCCACATACGCACACACCCGCATCTAATTTACATTTGTCACACAAAGTAAGTAAACCACCAGCATAACTGAATTTTAATGAGGTAAAAATTTAATTGCTGTGAATGCGTAGTTAAATTAAAATATGTGTTCGCAAACTTATCTATGTTATTTTAATGTTTAGTTGAAACAAACTAAAGAGAAAATCACAAGGTTTATTAAGTTAACGTTTTGCTCGTATGATATCGCACGTGCAGTGATGTTGACGAGTCGAGAACAGTGAAGTTACAAGGAGTGAAGAAATAGACAGACTTCATTTACAGATTCATCTTTTGATCTAATCACTTAACGACGCAGGCAGACTTGTAAGGAACAAAGCCATTTTGAATAAATACTGATTAAATCACCGACTACACGTCGCATCGTGATAGTGCAAAGGCTGCCGGCTACGAAACAGCCTGCTGTCGTACATCCGCGCTCACCAAGAGGACGTGTGACGTCACACACAGCCCCCTCTCCTTCCGAAACATGAAAGTAGAGATGCCAAAACTAACGAACGTCTGCCAGAAAAAAATATGATGCTAATGAGCTGACTCTAATGATAGCGGCGCGATGGAAGAGATGATCGATACATCGCGTTCACCGCCTGACAGATTGATGAGGACCGAGCCGACTGTACCGTGATCGGGCCCGGGTCACGGCATGAGACCCTGTTGTAGTCACGGTATGAAAACCTTCGTCAGTTTTCAAAATGATTATTTTATCGTCCCCGAGCATATATTACCTTTTGAAAATTTGAAACAGAACTGACTGTTGCATAGAAAATTATGCTTTATTTTTTCTTTCACAAAGTTCAAATTGATTTAGCTTAAGATTTGTGTTGAATAAGAAGATTATTATCATAGAAAAGTTCGCACATGTTATGATAAACTAAAAACTTATTTTGGTTAGGTTTATGAACAAAACTAGGTTGACAGCACCTTTCTAATGTCGTCTGTCAAAGAGGTCAGACGTCATAGGATTTTTGGCGGGAACTCGGCGTGAGGGGTTGTTGTGCCGATTGAATTTTTGTTTATTACATTAAAAAGTGGTTTAATGTGTAATAGTGATAGTGTATTGTGCAGTAAACTAACTTTGAACAGTGTGGTGATAAAGGAATTCAAGTGATACAGTGTATCTGCTCCGTTTGGTTCCGACAAAGGTCCCGCGGCAGTGCTTCTTGCCGCCATAGTTTTTCGTAAAAACACTATCGGTTTACGAAGGACCTGAGAAGCCTACTTCATGTTTTATTGACCTGACCTGAGAATACTTACTTCATGTGTTATTGTTGCTTTTAAGCTGAGTTTGTTCTCAGGTCATGGGTGTTTGTGTTTGTCTTTAGGTGTGTTCCAAGGGACCCACGACACAAGAAAAAACCTTAGTGTGGGCCTTTGAGTGTGTAGCGTTTATTATTATTTATTGTAATAATTATTATTAAATCTTTTACATTGAATTTAGTTCATATCACTAAGAGCTTGCAGAGCTCCAGAAAACAAATACATTACGAAATAACATCATTAGTACAAAGTAGAAGAGACGAGATTCCTTGGCTCCGAAACAAACACTTAACTGCATAGTTGAGTCATAGATCAGGCGCAGGCAGAGCGTGTGTGGCTCCGACACGCGGGGCGAGCGGCCGGCGGGTCAGACCCGCGACCTCGATTGGTTTTAGCTGCTCAAATGTCAACTCTGATATTTCGCTAATCTGGGCATGTCCCTTTTTGGGACACATCCAGATATAGAGCTATTTCGCCAGTTTATGACACATAGATAACGCCGCCCTACTCTATTTCAGAAGTTATTTGGCTGTGGTACGTATGGAACTCACATCACATTCTCAGCATCTTTGTTTGGTATGAGTTAGAGGAGTATGCGGCGTAGGTCGAGACACATTGTCGGCAGGAAGCGGGCCCGGTCGTCGCGTCGGTCAGCTCTCGGCGTAGAGCAAGCAATCACCATTAGCAGTGTACTGCCTCGCTGTAGGTACTATACACACGCTGACGTCGGCCTGCCTACATCTATTCCAGATCGCGCGCCCCCCGCGGCCCGCGCCGCCCCCCGGGTGTCAGGGCTGGAGGCGGGGCGGAGGCGCGCACCATTGACCTTTATGGGTATTTTTAACAGTGCCCAGCTCTCAGGAGTGCGTTGGTTAAATACACCACGTCATAAACTGCTATTACGGATTACTGCGGCCGAGGCACGATGCGAGGGCCTTGCCTCTCGACAGTGGAATGTATATTTGCTACAATGTTTGTTAGGATGTAATCAAACATGTCCGAGAATAGCGCTTATAGCGTTTGACGGGTGTCAGCGGAGATAACGAGGTATGACAGCAGCGAGAGGCGCGGCGGCGGTGTCGCCCGTCGAGTGTCGAGTGTCGCGGTGTCACGGCACCGACAGCCGACAGCCGACATCCCGCTCCGACGCATACATCAATGCCACTGCCATACTCGGAACATAGATCCCTAAATGAGAGCTATTCACGGAACATAACGCCCGAATGATCAGTCATTTACTTTTTATGTTGGAAACGCTCGGTATGGTGCGCGGCAAAAGAAAAAATTATAAACGACACAGCGATAAGGTCGTCCTTTTTAGCGTTGACGTACGAACTCTCCAAGTGAGATAAAGCGATCTCGATGCTTACGCTTTGTCCGATTTATCTAATGCTGCAACAATAACTCCCGGGGAGAACAGATAGAGCACGTTAATGTTTGCCCGTCAACTCAATTTCAGAGAGAGGGATTGATGAAGCAAAAACATCTCTCCGCGATGCTTTCAAATTAGAGACACGTTACTACATCTACACTACAGCTACAACATACCTACAGTTTTACTAGCCTTACAATGACGTTCGTTATCTATATAATGATAGCAGATACCGAACCCAAAAAGACATTAAACTCCATACAATTCGTGCAAATCATTACGATTTTAAGAGCCTTTTAACTTTTACGACAGCGTTCTTTGCAATTAAATACGACATCTTTTTACAACATATTAAAGAAATGACGACCGGTCGTCTCGCTTCGCCGATTAAATCTGAAATACGAGAGTTTTGGTTTTACCGGTTTTATTAGTACCTAGTCGTTTTTTTTTATGATTAAAATATTGTAGTGGGTCTTATTTGGTTTCGGTGAAAGAGGTGAATTGCGTCGCGTTAAGCTGGCGCTATATAATGTTCTGCAGAGATTTTTCGCCTGCATCCTATGCCACGCTTAACAAAACATAACTATAACTATAACTGTACACTCTAAGTAGGTATAGCTAAGCAAGATCGTCACGACATAATCCCTGCGAGTTGATCCTATTACCCGCTCTGTACGTTCGGCGCGAGTACGTAACCGGTATCGCGATAAAAGAAGATTTAAGCTCAAATTCTTTTATAATTCCAACGTCTATACAATACATGTACCAGTAACAAGCGAGTACATAGTTTGTATCGGGAGGTGAACACCTGGCGAGGATCTACATACTGCAAAGCACTGCGAAGAAGTACCTAAGTAAGTATTACAGGTTGCGAGATGTCCCGGTGTCCGTTGGTTTGTCGTCACTTGGCCGTCGTGACGGGACTGTTAAAATTACCACTATCCGCATTAATTGCGATACTTACTTGCGAACCTATAGGTTGCGAACCTATAGGTTATACGAAGTTGGTAGGTAGTTTATTTTTGTATTTTTTACTTTAATTACTTTGTATTGAACCACAACAATATATAGAATACATGAACCTAGGTTTAGGAAACAAAATGTAGAGCAGGTATGTGGTGATGGTGCGCGGAAAACATGTGTTACATACCTACGAGATACGGTCGGCGCTCGGAACGCTTTGTCCGAGACCCGCCTGCATCACATACAAAGTAATGCGTTACTTTTTATGTTCTAGCATTGTTGAACTCGAAATAATAACCGCCATAATAATGGCAACATTATGGGTTCATATTGACTCGCATAAAAATTAAAGCCCTAATTTACTTCGCATAATCAAATATTCGCACTTTTTTTTATTATGACAGAGTTAACCTTTGACCTCAATCTTGACCAAGATGAGTTTGCGCATAATTATCTTTTATTTTTCCTGATTGAATTTTTTTCGCATAATTTTTGAAGTCATAATCATCCTTTCGCATTATTTTTTTTACGCTTAGCGATGGTTAAAATATATGCGAAAAAGTTATGATAAAAGATCTTTATGATATGACTACAGATACGTTATGATTATGAGTTATGACAAGATATGAAAAAAAGTTATGACTTTAGAAATTATTACTTACAATTTTATGCAAGTCAAGTGGTACATTCGCCGCTGATTGGGGGCGAGGGCGTAGCTAGAGAGAGATATCACACACTATAGAAAACGAAAACACACTATAGAAACGGTTAGTACAATAAGCAAAGGTGCTTACAACAACGGAAACAAGTACAACAATGGGGCGAGGTAAACTCACTTTTAAGCAAATTGTCGAAGAGATAAGGGTACGCCAAGTGTGACATTTTAAAATATTACCTTCCTATTTAGGTTCGTTCGTTTAAGAATAACTTTATGTTTCGAGAAAAGTGCAAAGTTATAAACGTGCCGCTAAGAAGAGAGCAAGTCTGCGTTATCTCTATTTGCGTTTCAAAACTGTCAAAGTGTCGGACGCTCAGCCGCGTGATAGCATCTCCACCTCCAGCCGGCGGCGGCGTGCAATGTCGTGCCGTGCCGTGCCGTGTCGTGTGTGTGTTGCACTACACAGTAGACTACACTGCACTGTACTGCTCACTAGCTCGCAGTTTGCTGCTGAGCTCTAGGAATGCTATGACTGGTATTGCAGGGGTCCGTTCCGCCCCCTCACCTCTTCCCGAGTAAATGAACCTGTTTACTTCAACGACAGTCTAAAACGCGGGAAAATGTCCGAATTGTAGTGTAGACGTCTCTCGTCGGCGATATTAGGTAACAGAGCACGCGGAAACTTACGTGTAGGCTGAACTTATACTGAAACGACAAGAACTTTATTACTTTTAGCACAAGTTTTATATCTAATTAAAGTTCGTCGGAATAACACCCCCCGGGTGTTATTACTTGGCATGTGGTGAGTGACGAGATGGCAACGAACTGTGTCAACACAACACCAGAAGCCAGCCCACACGGCTGGGGCCGCCGCCGACATAATGAACGTAAGTATTCAATTTATTTAGAGACAATCAAGAATTCACGAGAAAATGTGTTGTGAATGGTGAATGAGACTATTATGTTCGTGAAGCGGTATAATGGTGCACACGTTTAATTTTGAACACACAGTTAGGGGTATTTATTTGTGACAATAAAGTCGTCGCTGCACTACGTGAGATGAATGTTCGCATTCGCACTGGGGAGTGGCGGAGGGGTGCGGGGAAGGGAGGGGAGGTCTGGAGTCGGCACTCCAAACAACACCTTGCGGACCCAATCAAGAGGCTTTCTGCAAAGTACTGAAGAAAAGTTACATTAAAATGTGATTATAGTGACGGTGGCAACCCTGCCAGTGGTTTAAGTCGAGCGAGCGGCGGACGGTAATGAAGTATTGAAACCATTCAATAGGCACCGCGGGTAATGGCCCCTATACAACTCTACACTTTTAACTGAATCCTTACCTAACCCCCCAACTGCTGCTACTTGTACTGTACTCGTTTAATCTTATCAGCTATTCAGTTATTCCAGATACAATCACTGCCTGTAGGCCGGTAGAGCGCTCAAAATAATTTTACATTGTGATATATATTCCAGCGAAGGTACACACGGCACACCACACAACATCTACATAGTTCACAAACAACACAAAACGTATGTGCGGTGAGGACCGACCGGCTTCAAACGCAGGTACCGCTTTTGTTGGCCTTTTGTTTTAGCGAAACTTCGATATCTGTTATATTGATAGGTATATATATGTGTGTATGTATGTGCTAGGATCATCACAATATAACGTGTACTGTGTGTAGGTGTACGTTAGACAACGTCGTATAAAGTAAAGGAGTGGTTCGTTCAGGCATGTTGAATACTGTATGAGTCACACTTCGGTAGCGAAGAAGCCACGAATACAGACGCCAAGTACCAAACCTATCGTATCATAGATAGAGACTTTCTCCTTTTGAATTTAACTGCTAAAACATTGAACCATCCACAAAGATTGATAAATTTTAAAAAATTTGGCATTGGAAGTGGCAGATAAGCAGAATGAAAGTTTGGTAGTTTACAAGTTTAGCCCAGTTCCCTCCCCGCCGCTGTGCTCTCTGCTGTGTACTGTGCACATCGTTGTTGGTATACAGTGCCACACACGTCGCGCTGCACACTGACTCGTAAAGCACACATACACACACACTTACACACACATACATACGGTTGTATTATTGCTACACTTTGGTTGTTTGCACGTGTCAGTTGTGATTAACGTTTTGACTTAATTTTGTTTTGTTTTGTTTATTTTGCATGTGTTTTATGTCTTTCATGTGTATGGTATTGTATATGTCTAGCTGTCTTGAAATCGCGCTCGACGCAACAACACACTGTGGTACTGACTGAAAATCAGCGCTTTAGTCTAGTGCTACAGCACATGCTGAGTCAGCGCCATTTTGACTGCTTTAGATAAGTTTTATGTTGTTCTACTTGTTTGTATTGTTTGGAAGCAGTTAAATAAAGTTATATCTATCTATCTATCTATCTTAAAGCCGAGTCGGCCGTCGCCCGCCCGCGCGTGTTTATTGAGAACGTGTCATGATTCGACGAATCCCCCGGAATTCGGCAGCGAGTGTAAATAGAAGACGGCGCGGGCGGTATACGGCACGTACGCTAGCCACAGATACAGATAACACTCAAAAAGGTTTCTTTAATTTCATTGCACATGGATGGTTTATCTCGAGTTAGGACGTAGTAGTTTTCCATTCAACGACCGGCGGCGCGACGCGGGTAAGTGGAGCGGAGTGTCTGTCCGGGAACGTGAGCCGGACCCGGCGCGGCGGCCGGCGCCGGCGCTCCGGTCGCACGTTTTTGCGTTGAGCGGGTGTCAGCCCCGCTCCTCGCTCGCCTCGCATAGGTACATACTCCAGGATATTGGACCATTTTGTCGAGATATTCTCAGAAAAAAGAACAAGCCCCTGCAGCCTACAGTTTACGGCTAGGCTAGGCATGTAACCGCCGCCGTGCCCGTGCCCGGTATCACACGTCAAGCCCCGCCCGCCACATCCTGGTACCGTTTGATGTTCCAATGAATTATGAATTATTGATGATTATGTTGATGGAGCGACGTGTGCTCATGAATTCTGGTGATCGATACAAATCTCCGCAGGACACGCGTAACACTGGCTGGAACTTCCAGCCTGGAAGCTACGATAACAATATTTTTCTTTTGAGTTTTATTTGAAAGTTTGAGGTCGCGGTGTGACGATATCATAGAATAAGTTCCGATGCCGACGCGATCGTGTGCGACCGGCTTTGGACATAGTACGTACAGACAGCCTTAAAGTGAATATACCTACCGAGTACCTTAGCGGAGTAGCTGCTGGGGTGAATTCATACCAAAACATTAATTAGGGAAATAATATTCGGTTGTTTACAACAAGAAATATATTACAAGGATTGAGGAATTCGATCAGCTCGCAGGCCGGGGCGGGGACTGAACCGTGGTAAACATGCATTGTTACCAATATACACCCCGCTCGCCGCAGCTAGCCCGCCACCCCGCCTTCACCCCGCACTATCGCATGAAACGAAACATTGCTTACAATGAGAGCAACTTTTCGAAAAAAAAAATAACAGCTTATGTTTATACCATACTAGCATTCAGCCCGGGACTTCGTTCCCGTGGGAATTCGGGAAAATTATGTAGCTTATGTCCATCGGGGATAATGTAGCTTTCTAATGGTGAAAGAATTTTTCAAATCGGTCCAGTAGTTTCGGAGCCTATTCAATGCAAACAAACAAACAATCAAATCTTTCCTCTTTATAATATGTATAGAAGTAGAGGTTGTATGTTTTTCAGCGTATTCTTTATAAAAAAAAAATCAGTACGAAATATTTCAAAGTTTACAATGCTGTTTAAGTAGGTATTTTAGTTTCGTATATGATGATGATGAATGATGATTTCTTGCTCGAATTGGTACTCGTAATAAAATTTAAATTATCTCATTAGTAAAACGAAACAAATACTCCAGTAATTACGGTTTTAGTAATAGCTTGAATTATTTATCTTTATCTATTTTTTAAACCCAGTACCTATGTATGTACGAATCGAACTAAGTTTTATTTTATGTAGAAAAAAAAGATCAACCTTTAGACCAGGGGTTCCCAAACTTTTTCAAACCGCGGCGCACTTACAAGTTTAGAATTTTGTCCCGGCGCCCTAACCTAGCTAGGTAGTCGAAATAGATAGGTACAGTTGAAAGACATAGGAACAATGATACTAGTTAGGTAAAAAGGAACCAAAATTTAAATATTAACCATTTGAAGCTGAGTTTTTTATTTATTAGAATACCTGTTACGTCCTAACAAAGCATAGGCATGAATTTTGTTTATGAAACGGATATTTTTACAATTAAATGCAAATTACCAAAATTATTGCATTCGTCCTTTAAAATGTTCCGTCGATTCGTCCTTTCTTTCGTCATCTGTCAAGTCTTAGTCAAAAACTATAGCTATGCACGAAGAAGTCCGTAACATCCTCCCCTTCAGTATTAGAAGTTCGGAGCGGACATCCAACTTGCATATCATCATCAGTGGTCATCACTGGTCATCGGTAAAGTCCAAGTCCAGGCCACTCTAACAAGTCCGTTACGTCTGGTCTCGTTGATTTTTAGGGTTCCGTAGTAATCTACGAACCCTTATAGTTTCGCCATGTCCGTCTGTCCGTCTGTCCGTCTGTCCGCGGGCTTCCTAAGAATTCCTTGGTACTACAGAGCTGAAACTTGGCATGATTATACATATGAATCACGCCGACAGAACTGTAGAGTAAAATCTTAGAAAAAAAATTTTTTTCGGGTGTCTCCCATAGACGTGAAAGGGCGATGAATTTTTTTTTTCTCGCCAATATTTTTGGGTGGGGTGTCATAGGATAGCATATTAAAAGATAAAAGGGGTTTACTAAGAACGTTTTTCGATTCAGCACTCCGTTTGCGAAATATAAATTTTTAAAGTGAAAATTTTTGTCAAACACAAGTGTCCCCCCCCCTCTACCTGCTAAACGGTTGTTTCTAAAAATGTGGAAAAATTCACGTTGGTAGAATATATAACAAAATTAAAAGGAAAACTATCACACATAACTTGGTCCTTCAAGTTTGCGAGTAATAGTCGACCAAGTGCCAAACACTGTTGGGATTAATAAGAATATATTTACTAATATAAGATCCTTGGTACTACAGAGCTAAAATTTGGCATGGTCATAGATATTGATTGCGCCGACAGATCTAAAATATAAAATGTTGGAAAAAACATTTTTTCGGGTGTTTCCCATACACGTGAAAGGGCGATGGATTTTTTTTTCTCGCCGATACCATTGAATTGAATGTCATAGGATAGATTTTTAAAATATAGAAGGGGTTTACTAAGAACGTTTTTCGATTCAGCACTCCGTTTGAGAAAAAAATATTTTTAAAGTGAAATTTTTTGTTAAAAACAAGTTTCCGGGGGGGACACTACCAGCTAAACGGTTGTTTATAAAAATGTGGAAAAATTCACGGTTATAGAATATACAACGAAATTAAAAGAAAAACTATCACACATAAGTTGGCCCTTCAAGTTTGCTAGTAATAGTCGACCAAACGTTTTTGGGATTAATAAGAATATGTTTACAAGGTTCAACGCTAAAAGTGAGGGGAGGTCGAAAGCCAAACTGTAACATATTGACATTTTAGGTGTCGTTAAATAGTTTTTTGGGGGTGTTAATTACGAGTAATATTGCCGTAAAAAAAACTTTTAAAAAACTAAAAAAAATTCGCGCTCGCTTCGCTCGCGAATTTTATACTTACATTCGGTTGTATTGACCAAAACAAAAATTATTTCCAAAATTACAAACTCTTTAATAATACATTTGTTTTTAGTGTTCCTTAGTAATCTACAAACCCTTATAGTTTCGCCATGTCCGTCTGTCCGCAGGTTTCCTAAGAAACCCTTGGTAGCACAGAGCTGAAATTTGGCATGGTCATACATACTCGTATAAATTACGCCGACAGAACTGTAGTTTTTTTTTTTCGGGTGTCTCCCATAGATGTGAAAGGGTGATGAATTTTTTTTTCTCGCCAATATCATAAAATGGGGTGTCATAGGACAGCTTTTTAAAAGACAGAAGGAGTTTTTTCTAACAACGTTTTTCGTTTCAGCACTTCGTTTGCGAAACATAAATTTTTAAAGTAAAAATTTTTGTCAAACACAAGTGTCTACCTCTCTACCAGCTAAACGGTTGTTTCTAAAAATATAAAACAATTCACGGTGGTAGTATATAGAACGAAATTAAAAGAAAAACTATCACACATAAGATCGCCCTTCAAGTTTGCGAGTAATAGTCGACCAAGTGCCAAACTTAGTTGGGATTAATAAGAATATATTTACTAATATTAGATCCTTAATAGTACAGAGCTAAAATTTGGCATGGTCATACATACCTATTGATTGTGGTGACAAATCCTAAAAAGAAAATGGTGGAAAAAAAATTTTTTCGTGTGTTTCCCATTAACGTGAATGGGCGATGGTTTTTTTTTCTAGCCGATATCATCGAGTGCGTTATCATAGGATAGCTTTTTAAAAGATAGAAGGGGTTTTTGATTCAGCAAACGTTTTTCGATTCAGCAATCCGTTTAGGAAACATTAATTTTTATAACGAAAAAAAATGTGAAATAATTCACGAGGGTAGCATTTACGACGAAGTGTACCCTAATCCAAAATGGTTGACATACAAGGTTCCACGCTAAAAGTGAGGCGAGCCGAAAGCCAAGCTGTAACATATTGACATTTCAGGTGTCGTTTAATAGATTTTTGTGGGTGCTAATTACGAAAACGACATTAAAAATATACACCTGCTTAGCTTGATATTATTATATTATTCCTTACAATAAATTTGTCGCAAAAAAAAAAAAAAATTCGCGCTCGCTTCGCTCGCGCATTAAACACTTCCATTCTGTTATATTTAGGCCAAACTTTTTAATACATTTGTTTATGATACTAAGTATAGTATTTGGGGATTTTAACATCAACTATGACACTATGCTTGTAGAATTAAGAAGCCAGCTGCATATTTGAACCATGCTGCTACGGAACCCTACAATGCGCGTGGCCCGACACGCTCTTGGCCGGTTTTTTTCTTAGTCGTGTTGGCTTCGCATTAATGAAGTTGCCCATGGCTCTGTAAGGCTGCATGGCTTCACTTGTCGGAGATGATTCAATCTATTCCTTTCACCTCGTATTATCTCCATGTGTAGCAACGGACGCCCTCTTTTTTTTCTAGTCTAGGGGCGGTATAGGTCAGCAAGTTCTTGCGTCTGCTTCTTTTTCCGTAGGGGGGAATCAAACCTCTTATGTGCTGTCAAAGAGCAGTCAGGAGATGTATCATGGAGAGGTGCATCAAGGAATAATGTCAGGGTGAGGTCTGTCAGTATGAGGTCTGTCAGAGAGAGCAGGTTTGTCGTCGCGCCACAAATTACCTGTCTCGAATCTTGGGATTGACAAGCATGGTAGTTTTTTCTAGACTGGCGATCGCCTTCAAACCGGACTATCTTTGTTAGTCTTGACAAAGGATAGGCGTCAATATTGTATAAACGTATATTTTTACAATTAAATACAAATAACGAATATTATTGCGTCCGTCCTCTAAAATGTCCCGTCGAATCGTCCTTTGTTTCGTCATCTGTCAAGTCTTAGTCAAAAAACTATGGCTATGCACGAAGGAGTCCGCAACAATACCAAATTAAAAGAAACCCTTAGAGAGAGTTAATATCTAATTAATAGTAAAGAGAGTTAATAGAAAAACTAAAATAAAAACAGTAGATACTTAGTCAATGTGCTGGGAGAGCTTGGTGATATCCACACATTTTTCAATACTTAAGTGTTCGGAGTATGTTAAATACAATCGCCTCGCGGCGCCCCTCTGCACTTTCCACGGCGCCCCAGGGCGCCGCAGCGCACAGTTTGGGAACCCCTGCTTTATTCAAAAATAATAATATGAATGTGTGTATTGTACGCTATACAACAGGCAGACATGTTCAATTTGAATCCATCGGAAAATAAACACCGATAATTTAAAGTAACTATCGATAAAACATAGAAATCCATGTTTTTTTTCTCTTGTGGTTTTACCCAACAAATGCAATGATACAAAGTAACGTTTAATGCAGTTGTAGAGAGTCAAAGCACGAGGTAGATAGTACCGACCGACGCTGAAAGATTTAATTTTGGCCACTATGGCATCGGCATGGTCAACAAAACGAAATATTGATTCCGATTTAGAGTAGCAGGTCAGAGGCAGGTGGAGTGGACAATCCATTAGGGTCATAGGTACTTGTTTATGCAATAGCGAGGGGTGGCGAGGGGTGTTTGGTTGTTTGCAAAGATTTAATTAAATATGGCGGCGCGCGGCCGTGGCCGGCAGAATCCGTGCCCGTAGCGCCGCGGGCTGGCTTCCCGAGCCGCGGCCGCGCGGCGCAAGCCAATTACAGCGGCTAAGCCGACGGCATCAGAGCCAGGTGCAGCCAGACAATACGCTCACCTAGATAATTGAAGAGATTCCACGGACGTACACGAAGGGAAGGGACCGTGCAAGCGCAGTCAGTACACATTCATCTGATTATCTATACGGAACCAAAACGAATTTCACAACACTGTATTTTGTTTTTGGGTAGGTATTGAGAGCGAGTGACGCCACCACCGGTTCATTGCACACATCGGCACAAAAAGTGATGTTGCCTGTCAATAGGTGCCTGATTTAAAAGTCAAATGTAAATTTCCTTCATTAAGCAAAGGTCACCGAGTCCGCCGCCACACTGCTGTGCACTCGATGCATAATGAGTGCATACATCCATCATTAATTATATTATAACTGCTGTCGAATCATTAATTAATTATCTATGATCTTTAAACAAATGCCATTATACTGAGTGTCCACTTAGTGATATGTTTATAGGATGCAACGTAAATAGAGCTATTAAGGTAAATAAATGACTTTGGCAGAGAATTAGACTTGCATGGCATGACGAGGGGCGAGGGGCGCGGGGCGGGGCGGGGCCGGCCAAACCGCAGCTCATGGTCTGGTCTGGAATTTTATGGCAGAATGTAGAACACGCATACTATGTACTGTATTGTATGTATAGTGAATTGTTGTTTTGTGCTGCCTGCTTCCACACCCTGTTACAGGCTCGGAATCAAAGAACAAAAGGCCTTTCTGAAATATTGTTCGAACGTTTCCATTTCAACTTTGTAAACACAATTCTTGTTCACTCGACCCGTGCGCCACCACACCACACCATGCACACACACATGCACACTCAACATAAACATAAACACACATTAACAATTGTAATTGCTTGTAAAAAACCCTTGGCTTAGTAGTTTTTTATTCAAAGAATTCGTATTCGTTGAACACAATACAGACGACTTCTCTCGAAAGATGGTTTATAGAACAACAGACGGACAGCAACCAGGCGGGGAGATAGACTTTGAAAGTAGATAAGCAGATGCAGAATATGATGGAGATGCAACATTGTAAACAGCTTGCCGATTTATGGTCGTTATTTACAATTAGATGTAATGACAACGTAGAGATCAACCAAACCGAGTTGGTGACGAGCCGTAGGTACAAACAACTCCAGTGGTGTATCCGACCTTTTACCCACACATCACACATCAAAGTCTTTACAATTACTCTTAACACCTGTTCGTGTTTGTTATGTTATGAATGATTTTGCTAACTTTATGCATGATTGCATTATGTTTAAGATAAATTAAAGTGAATCTGAATAGAGTCATAAAACAAACATCAAACCGTTATTAATGTTTATAATGTCGAAATGCGTGCAGAGTGTCATAAATGTGATATTGTTTGGTATGAGAGAATGCGATGTGCGTGCAATGTGCATTACTTACTTACAAGTTGATGTGACATACAATACAATACAATACAATACAACGCACGACTGAGACACCCGAAGCTATGCACACTCCAGCAATACAATTAGCGCAGCGATACGAGGTATGTACTACTACTAACAGACTGTTGATGGAATACTCGTAAGTACGTAACACGAACACGATGCGCTGTGTATTGAAGATGTGTGAGATGTCTCGATCATGTTCAATAGCACTGCCATGGAATTATTTGTTTAATTGGGTCGTCAGTATTAAGTCATTAGTCAATAGGCACTCCTTAACTCTTTATTGTACTTCACGCGCAAATCTATGGTCTATTTAAATAAAACGGGCCAGTGCGAATCGGACTCGCGCACGAAGGGTACCGTACCATTACCTATAAAACCAGCCAAGTGCGAGTCGGACTCTATGAAAACCATTATCTCTATAAAAACGGCAAAAAAATCCAATTTTTTGTATGGGAGCCCCCTTAAATATTTATTTTATTCTGGTTTTTTGTATTTGTTGTTATAGGGCACATAGAAATAGAGTACAACTATCATGGTTCATGAGATACAGCCTGGTGACAGACGGACAGACGGACGGACAGCGGAGCCTTAGTAATAGGGTCCCGTTTTTTCCCTTTGGGTACGGAACCCTAAAAACAGCGTACATATTTATGAAGTTATGTACGTACGGGTATTATTTAAATAAATATGTAACCGTCTTCAAATCATGCCCTAGTTGTTGTTTGCCGTAAATAATTCAGATCTCTCACAAAACATAACTCTTTGAGTTACTGCACATGAAAATGGTCCTTGGAGCGAATTATATCGAGTGAGTGGGAGCCATGTCGTGTCGGTGTCGGTCCGTGCATCTACTTCAGTTGGATCAAACGTTTGTCGTGCGAGAGGGCGGGCGGCGGCGGCGGGCGGCGGGCGGCTCGATTCGTCAATAGTATGTTTTACAAATACGCGTTAAAACTGGTTACTATTGAAAGACGTATGTTTAATGATGTGATCATAAAACCGGTGATAATTTAGGTCTTAACAGTTTTAGAAATTGCATAATTAATATCACAAACATCGTAAACTACTGCATTATGCATGTCATTATAATAATAAACTTAAAACCAGTAAATAAATTAAGATAAACCTGACAAACTAATCGAGGTTGTCGTTATTTATCTAGAATTTGGTGTTAATGAGGACATTAAGTAAAGTAGAAACTTAGACAGATGTCCGTGTGTCTTCCATGCGTGTGTTGTAAAGAAAAAGGTTCATTAGTGTGAAATCACAGAATAGATAGATGACTGAGGTTATTATAGAGATAGTGTACTGAGTCTGGTTCCAGTGGAGCGCAGGCGACGGGACGCCGCGCCGCCGCATGCCGCGCCGTGCCATGCCGTTGCCGCCCCCTGCCGTACCCAGACAACTGACCATCTGCATCTCTTGGCGCACAGGATGGATCTCAGTGGAAATAATTTTCCACGTTAAAAACGTATGAGTCAACGACTTCAATCTCAACAACAGTTCGCACAAAGTAGATAACTAGTATTTTTTGCAGACTACAATGCCTATTAGCTGATAACCACAAACGAAAATGTCACTCATTTATTTAGATGATGTTCGGGTTTGTAGTATTTTTTTGTTTTTGTTGATTTATTTAAAAGCGCTGAATCATTTTCGATAAAATGTATATGGGACCATCTCTGGAGTATACTCTTTCAAACAAAAAAAGAATTTTGAAAATCGGTCCGTAATTGGCGGAGAAATCGGTGAAAATACATTAAAAAAAAAAAAACATACAGTCGAACATAGAACCTCCTCCTTTTTTGAAGTCGGTTAATGAGAAATTACGTAGGTACAACCACCATTATTAGCCTTACTGACGTGTTACTCATGCAGGCTGTCTGTATGTATGACAGCTGTCCAAGCTAAGCTCGTGAGTTCGATGCTGTGTTCTTTCTTTGTAAGTCTACTGGAAGAGATTTTCATGGAAATGTCGTAATAACCAGCTGTCAGTTTCGTTGACACATCACTGTGACCGTGGACACCGAGCGTGCACTAACGACGTAAACTGGTCTTGTCAGCTTATTTCACTTTACCGTCCTATACAAGCGACTCGTCCCGTCCTTTGCTTCGTTTGATATATTAAAGATGTAAATTATGAACAGATGAAATAGTTTTTTTCATGGGTAGTTGGACAACAGGTGATAGGGCTCCAATTTCTGCATTATAAGGTTGTTCTAAGGGCCTGGTATCAGTAGTCCGATAATAAGCTACGACCAATAGCTCACACCCTTCAGTTGAAACACTCCATTTATTTACACTAAAGAAAAGTAGTTTTAAATGAGTTAGGGAGCTAATTCAAAATCACTCCCCAATCATTTTTATTCGATTTTCCATTTTAAGGTAATCATATTATGATCGCACAATGTAAGGTGTTTGGAGATGAAAACATTTAAAAATTTAAATTAAAAAAAAAAAGATTTTGCGAGCTGATTCACATCCTAATTTTCGCTAACTAATTTAAAGCCATTCATTACTATTTATAAATGAGTCCTCCAATCGCTAATAGATATAACATTTACTAATGTTAGACCAACAACCAAAGATTAACATTGAAATAATAAGGTATAGTAGAGTTAGAGCATTGGATGAGTTGAAACTACTCTACCTGAGGCGACGCGACGCTCTACCTAATATATCTACCTATTTACATCGCAGGGGTTTCGGAGCGCTTTTGTTACTATGTGAAGCTCGACCCATTGTTCCCATTTTAGTAATTTTGAAAGGAGCAAGTGTATTATTTGAGTTAGGTACTATTTTTTACCATTAAATAGTGTACGTAGCTTGACGTAAAGAAAAGGAGATGAAAGGTGTTACTTGTTACTGACTATTGACCACTGGCTATGGCTTGCGTTACTCTTTGAAATTAAATCGTTCGACTGTTTGTGAATGCGATCACCGATCAGCAACGGCGGTGGCTGCATTAGCTCTTATTGCGATCGGGTCTTGTTATTGATGAAAATATCTCCTCTTGGGAGCTCCACCATCACCACGACACGACGGGCGACTGATCGAACTCCTCTTAAAAAAATCATCTCTCTCTTTATCAGCGCTAGGTACTTGTTAATGTTATGTCAGTTCCACTAAAGCAGACGTGGATTCATTTCAAAATAGGTATATATTTTTAACGTAAACGAGAGTTATCGCGCACATGTGCAAAAACGTCGACCAAACGCGGCCCCCGGGACCCGCTCAATGGAGATATAAATTGTATCGAAATTGCTTGACAGCTCGCTATTGATGGCGGCGGCGGCTCTTCGCTTTTTATTGCCAGCTATTACTATCCACAGTAATAACAAGAGGAATTTCCATTATTCTCTAAATGGGCGTCGATGAAGTTCTGTACTTGTGTTTTTTGTTCGCTTCTCTTCTGATTTAATGATAATAATAACCGTCCGAAAAGAAATGACTGAAATGACGTTGGTCTACGCGTCGTCACGCGGGGGCCGGGGCCGGGGGACGGGGTAGAGACGCGGCAGGGCGTGTCGCACTGTACACTGACAGACGGGAACGGTTAGTTAGACTCTCAGGTTAGACGACTCACATTTAAATGCATCCTGTTAGTCACGTAAAACACATATTTTCGTTTGGCACAAAAAGTGCTTAAGATATATGTATGTGTTGTTTCCTGACATGGCTTAGTGAGATGATGTTAGAGTTATTCCTAAGAATACAATGTAAATACTAGGACCGAGCATAAACTGGATGTACTAGACAGTCGTCTCCACAAGGTCACGAACTCCTTTATGGGTCAATGTATACGGTTCTATAATAAGATTCCCATGTGTATTCAAAATTTACCTTTGGATAAATTTAAGACAGTGATTTAACAAAAACTTTGCAAAAAGGGCTATTAAAAAATTTCTGATTATCTATCAGTAGGGCAGCCGTGGGAATGAACTGCTCAGCTCTAGAGTTATTTCAGATTTAGTTAAAATTTGTAAATAAGAAAATTCGTAATGCGATTTAAAAGAGCAACCTCAGAGTTTCTTGCCTGTTCTTCTCTGAGGAAGACTGCACCTTTGCGAATAGGCGTAGAGTCAGTAGGGTCAAAAGAACGAATGCGTATGTATGTATTTAAATCGTTTAATCTATGTTTGTATGTATTTCATTGTAATCTTGACTTGTTTTAAGTGACATCCTGAATGTCCTATAAAATAAAGATTTTTCTATTCTATTCTATTCTGCACTATTACGGGCAGCTTACCCGCACCGCAAGAGATTAGCTGATTGAAGTGACTGCTTACCTACCAATTCTCTATCATTAGTTTTTGCTAATGTAGAGACGCCATCTTTAGTGGCGCGACTCGCGGGTTGTGCTTCGAGTGCAGACTTATAAGGTTGTTGTTGGTTGATTTAAGTATTTTTATTGCATCTGTTGCTTCATACAACTCTCCAAATGTAAGTTTGTAATGGCTGCGCTTCAAATTCTATTTGTTGTAATAACAAAGGGTCTATCCAATTTCCACCCTTCATATGCCAACAGAATCGTATTCAATCAAATTGTGAAGCACTTTATACAACTGTGCAGAAAAAAGGAAATACATAGTAGGCCCTCGACGACCTCTTTTGGCAATGACAAGCACCCTCACCCCTACCTCACCCCCGCACCCTCCAGATGAAACGGTAAATGTTAACTGCGGGACATAATAGAGACACACACGTACCGGGGGCGGGAGGGAAGGGGGGCGGGGGGACACAGGTCCGCCGCGTGCTTTACATTTTAATTGCATTGTTAGTTGTAACGAGCAGGTTATCTCGAGCGCGAGGGATTAATGGACGCGATAACGTAACGCGATTAGTTACGTCCTGTTCCTCCCCCGACCCGGCCCCGACCCTAACCCTGCACACTACACTACAATACACATACAGCCTGCCGCGCCCGGCGCCGCTTGCAGCTGGCGAATCTATAATAATTTTCCCCGATATTGCGCCATCCACTATGCTATTGTTATTTGCGTTTCGTTTAATTTAGCTCTTTTTGTTGATTCCCGATCCTGAGATTCGGTCGCAAAAAGTGGAATACATTTGAGTGTTGAGTATAACGCAAAGTTGTTTTCAGTCACTGCCGTGCCGTGTAATTTAAATATGTATTTGATTTATTTACTTGCTTTTTAACCCCCGGCAAAAAAGGGGTGTTATGAATTTGAAATTTTTAATTTTAGAATTATGCTTTTATAGCTTAGACTATAACAAAATGATGTATTAGGTTTATAAACAAAATGTTCTAAATATTTAGTTAAATCTAAAATAAAAACTCCTTCGAAGAATAGGATGTAATATTATTGGACAACATCCAGCCAGACGGGATTAAAGTCTGTTTGAGAAGCGATTAGTAATTCTGACACCATCAGAAAGACGGCACGACAGCGGCGGCGCGGCGCGGCGCGGCGTGTTGAACCTAATCTCGAATTGAGTTTAATCTGTTGTCACAGCGCGCAGCAGGCAGCGGCCAGAGGGACTTATTCACTTCAACTATCACAAAAGTCTTGTCGTAGGCTACGGCTCATACATTATAATACATCTATCAAATCAAACTTAATTCCGCGCGATGCAATTAAAACAATATGTCAGCATGCTCGGATGAACGCTCACCAAACATAATGTACTCACGTTTCATTCAATTTCTTTGACTTTTTGTTTGTCGTCCGATCTACAGCCGCTGTCCCTTACAAAAACACCTTGTGACATAAATGCGCTGCGTGCACATAAAGCTAAAATACATCGAGAAGCAAGTTATTGTTCACTACACAATAGAGGAGTAGCCGTGAGTTATTGTCACAGTTACCTGTCTTTATGACTATGAGTAATTCAAAGAGAAAATAACAGCTAGGTTTCCATCGAGCGCAATTGATTCAAAATTCAATTAGCCGGAACGACCGGTGTTCGCTTCGCACGTCGTAAATAAAAAAATCTCGTCCGTAGTGCCGCCGCCGCCGGTCCCCGTCCGGCCCCGCCCGGCCCCCGCACCGCCGGCGATCTATCGCCTCTCATATAAATTGCACTTTCGTAAAGCATTGAGATTATTAATAACAGTGGTTGTAGAGCGCGGTTCCCGTCGCGTGCCACAAGAGCGCTGTTAAAACGTAATAGCAGCTTTGTCTTACTTACGGCACTGAGCACCGGAGCCCCAAAGCCCCACTCACATGATACAATACATAACGCAGCGAGTGCGGTCTCTCGGGGCTCTACTTCGGCCTCCACGCTGATACACAGCTGTAAGTAATGTGTTTGCCAACGACGGAAACACATACAGAAGGAATTCTCATACTTGATTTATTTCGCTACCCATTCACGAAATGCTGGTTCGGCAATGAGTTTCCGGTGCAGTGAGAAGTTTAATTATAGTTATGGAGCACTGAGAGACGTGTGTACGTCCGATAGGCCCCGGCCGGTGCCGGTGGTTGCAGGCCGCCTCATCCCGTGGAGTGGAGGTAGTGGAGCCGAGCCACTCACCACCGCTATATAAAAAACTAGCTTTACGCCCGGGACTTCGTTCTCTTGGGAATTTCGGGAAATTATGTAGCCTATGTGTTAATCCAGGGTATCAGCTACCTCCATACCAAATTTGGTCAAAATCAGTCCAGCCGATCTTGAGTTATAAGTGGTGTAACTAACACGACTTTGTTTTATATATTTAGACTTCGTTCCCGTATGAATTCGGGAAAATTATGTAGCCTATGCTATTCAGGGATAATGTGGCATTGAAATGGTGAAAGAATTTTTCAAATTATTCTAGTAGTTTTGGAGCCTATTCAATGCAAACAAACAAACAATCAAATCTTTCCTCTTTATAAATGTAGAAAAACTGCCGGAAGTAAAGTACTTAAACATATTGTGTGGGTAGGTGTAAAGAGTCTTGAAACCTTTGGTTTGTTCTAATTGAACGTATAAACTCTTTCTTTGGGGTTTTTTCTCTGTTGGGACCTAATGTATTATTAAATCTGGTGTTAGCATACTGTTCGGTTTTGAAAATGTTTTGTTGTGTATATGGGCATATTTACGCGTCAGGGAGGCAAATAGATACTTTACAATGCATTTGCTCGGAAATGGCCTTGTAACATGGCCACGGAGTGTGCGTTTACGTACCCCATAAAACACATGTCATGTTATGTAATTTTAAAATGAGAAGAAGATTTTGAAAAGAAAAAAATATTTGAACTAATGAGCAAATAAATCATTTTTCATATACCAAAATTCAACTTCAGTGGCTATTCTGTGATCCAGTAAAGTTATTTTTTTTATTAAATGATGCATAAAAAGTAAGCAAAAAGTGAATAAAATACTGACAAAAATGTATGACGCAATAAAGAGTAGCTGATTTGATAATTCAGTGACCCTTTTGACAAGTGAGAATATTACCTTTTTCATAAAGTTTCATAGTGGCTGTATAGAGTGACAGCAAAGAGTTTTTATGCCTGACAAAATAATTATTTCTGACGAAAATCTTGATTATCAGTGTAATAAAATATAAAAGTAAATTATTTATTTTACTTTTTAAAACAAAAAAAACAAATCTGATTTTTAACAAATAATTGAACTATTTAATAATTTTTGTAGGCGCAATTGGCATTTTATTTACTTAGCCTTTGCCTCATAATTGTGGAAAAATATTTTGCTCGCCATTGTTTTGCCCGCCATTTGAAATTATTTGTTCAACGAAATCATTTTTGTGTTATAAAAATGATAAATTCCTTAATGTTTTGTGTTTAATTGTAAAATATTATGCACATTCTTCAATTGTAACACGTTTTTAGTGAATGTTGATTGGAAATACTATATTTTAAGAACTTTGGATGTACCTATACGATGTAAGTTTTTAACAGCATTTTTTTTTAGTTTCGTTTCCTCGGCTACTGCATTGTAAAACGTTGAACAATATACGTGCCTTAGGTAATGTGTAACTGGAGCCCTATAAAACACGAGCGAAATTACCTACGACACTAGTATCGTTAATAACTATAGACATCCCGATATTAAATACATCGAAAGACAGAAACTTTATTTAAATGACATAAACTTAATCTATCTTATTATCAGACTAGCTTTCCGCCCGGGATTTTGTTCCCGTGGGAATTCGGGAAAATTATGTAGCCTATGTCCGTCCATCAGAGATAATGTAGGATTCTAACGGTGAATTTATTTTTCAAATAGGTCCAGTAGTTTCGGAGCCTATTCAATGCAAACAAACAAACAATAGAATCTTTCCTCTTTTAAAAACTCATTAAAAAAAACCGGCCAAGAGCGTGTCGGGCCACGCGCATTGTAGGGTTCCGTAGCAGCATGGTTCAAATATGCAGCTGGCTTCTTAATTCTACAAGCATAGTGTCATAGTTGATGTTAAAATCCCCAAATACTATACTTAGTATCATAAACAAATGTATTAAAAAGTTTGGCCTAAATATAACAGAATGGAAGTGTTTAATGCGCGAGCGAAGCGAGCGCGAATTTTTTTTTTTTTTTGCGACAATTTTATTGTAAGGAATAATATAATAATATCAAGCTAAGCAGGTGTATATTTTTAATGTCGTTTTCGTAATTAGCACCCACAAAAATCTATTAAACGACACCTGAAATGTCAATATGTTACAGCTTGGCTTTCGGCTCGCCTCACTTTTAGCGTGGAACCTTGTATGTCAACCATTTTGGATTAGGGTACACTTCGTCGTAAATGCTACCCTCGTGAATTATTTCACATTTTTTTTCGTTATAAAAATTAATGTTTCCTAAACGGATTGCTGAATCGAAAAACGTTTGCTGAATCAAAAACCCCTTCTATCTTTTAAAAAGCTATCCTATGATAACGCACTCGATGATATCGGCTAGAAAAAAAAACCATCGCCCATTCACGTTAATGGGAAACACACGAAAAAATTTTTTTTCCACCATTTTCTTTTTAGGATTTGTCACCACAATCAATAGGTATGTATGACCATGCCAAATTTTAGCTCTGTACTATTAAGGATCTAATATTAGTAAATATATTCTTATTAATCCCAACTAAGTTTGGCACTTGGTCGACTATTACTCGCAAACTTGAAGGGCGATCTTATGTGTGATAGTTTTTCTTTTAATTTCGTTCTATATACTACCACCGTGAATTGTTTTATATTTTTAGAAACAACCGTTTAGCTGGTAGAGAGGTAGACACTTGTGTTTGACAAAAATTTTTACTTTAAAAATTTATGTTTCGCAAACGAAGTGCTGAAACGAAAAACGTTGTTAGAAAAAACTCCTTCTGTCTTTTAAAAAGCTGTCCTATGACACCCCATTTTATGATATTGGCGAGAAAAAAAAATTCATCACCCTTTCACATCTATGGGAGACACCCGAAAAAAAAAAACTACAGTTCTGTCGGCGTAATTTATACGAGTATGTATGACCATGCCAAATTTCAGCTCTGTGCTACCAAGGGTTTCTTAGGAAACCTGCGGACAGACGGACATGGCGAAACTATAAGGGTTTGTAGATTACTAAGGAACACTAAAAACAAATGTATTATTAAAGAGTTTGTAATTTTGGAAATAATTTTTGTTTTGGTCAATACAACCGAATGTAAGTATAAAATTCGCGAGCGAAGCGAGCGCGAATTTTTTTTAGTTTTTTAAAAGTTTTTTTTACGGCAATATTACTCGTAATTAACACCCCCAAAAAACTATTTAACGACACCTAAAATGTCAATATGTTACAGTTTGGCTTTCGACCTCCCCTCACTTTTAGCGTTGAACCTTGTAAACATATTCTTATTAATCCCAAAAACGTTTGGTCGACTATTACTAGCAAACTTGAAGGGCCAACTTATGTGTGATAGTTTTTCTTTTAATTTCGTTGTATATTCTATAACCGTGAATTTTTCCACATTTTTATAAACAACCGTTTAGCTGGTAGTGTCCCCCCCGGAAACTTGTTTTTAACAAAAAATTTCACTTTAAAAATATTTTTTTCTCAAACGGAGTGCTGAATCGAAAAACGTTCTTAGTAAACCCCTTCTATATTTTAAAAATCTATCCTATGACATTCAATTCAATGGTATCGGCGAGAAAAAAAAATCCATCGCCCTTTCACGTGTATGGGAAACACCCGAAAAAATGTTTTTTCCAACATTTTATATTTTAGATCTGTCGGCGCAATCAATATCTATGACCATGCCAAATTTTAGCTCTGTAGTACCAAGGATCTTATATTAGTAAATATATTCTTATTAATCCCAACAGTGTTTGGCACTTGGTCGACTATTACTCGCAAACTTGAAGGACCAAGTTATGTGTGATAGTTTTCCTTTTAATTTTGTTATATATTCTACCAACGTGAATTTTTCCACATTTTTAGAAACAACCGTTTAGCAGGTAGAGGGGGGGGGACACTTGTGTTTGACAAAAATTTTCACTTTAAAAATTTATATTTCGCAAACGGAGTGCTGAATCGAAAAACGTTCTTAGTAAACCCCTTTTATCTTTTAATATGCTATCCTATGACACCCCACCCAAAAATATTGGCGAGAAAAAAAAAATTCATCGCCCTTTCACGTCTATGGGAGACACCCGAAAAAAATTTTTTTTCTAAGATTTTACTCTACAGTTCTGTCGGCGTGATTCATATGTATAATCATGCCAAGTTTCAGCTCTGTAGTACCAAGGAATTCTTAGGAAGCCCGCGGACAGACGGACAGACGGACAGACGGACATGGCGAAACTATAAGGGTTCGTAGATTACTACGGAACCCTAAAAAGGTCTGTACAAAACTTAAAGATCGAACGAATAGTTCAGAATGGTAGTTTTTAGTCTAAAGATTCGAATTAGAAGCGATCTTTTCAATTCAATTCAATTCAATCGTTTATTGCAAGTCACAACACAATAGATCTTAAAATATACCTTAAAGATATAATAAGTTTTAGTCTCATGTGACGCCCTGCAAGGGCACAGCAATTCTGGAGAGAGCTTACTTACTTACTACCTTAATTAAATAGGATAAAAAAAATTATAAACTCAAAAATTTTACAATTTTAACTTAAATTATCAAATATTCACTATATGTATTTAGGTATATAAACTATTTATGTGTCACCAGCACGAGAGGAACAAGTCTTAGTTTTACACTTCCTTAGTTGACATCATTAAAGAATTCCTTAATACTATAGTAACATTTATCAATAAGATGGACTTCAGATGTTTAATAAATAATGATGTTTTTTGTAAATTTTTAATGTTATTGGGTATATGATTATAAATTCTTATTAGCATAGTATGTGGTCCGGAAGTAACTAACTTTAATTTAGAGAAGGTAACTTGCAGTTTATTGTGGTTTCGGTTATTTCGTTTAAATCCTGTTATTGGGGTGTAGAATTTTGGGTTTTTTCTAATGAATTTGCATGCTTCAAGTATGTATATACATGTAAGCGTTAATATTTTATGTTTAATGAAAAAAGGTTTACAACATCTTCATCGATATGTTTATTGGATGAAAAGTAGTTAATATAAGTAAGTATATTGTATTGTAATATTAAAATTTGAATGTTTTCCTCTTTATAATATTAGTATAGATAGTAAAGACAATGATAAAATTTGTTGTCTGTAAAGTCGGTTTACGGACGATAGTTTACGTAATAACGTCATAAAGAAACATTGATGAAAAATTGCATACTTTTATGAATTGAATTGAATTATTATCACTGAATTATCATTATTTTATATAATACAAAGGATATAATTGAAACATGATTTTTCGATAAATTAACATTTATTTACACTCGTTGATTCAAATATTTTTCACTTAAATTATACAGATTGATTAACAAGTAACAATGTGCTATTAACAATTTATTTACAACTTATATACATGTGTTATATTTAAGATGCTCCAATCTGCGTTATTCGTTTAAGAACAGGACGATGATAGATGATAGGAAAAGTATGAAATCAAGGGGAGTGTTTCAAGTGTAATGTGTCTTGAAAAGTCAAATCGATGGTTGTTCCCTCAGCGTTGTTGACTTATTAATATCTGATACGCATTCGAGATTGTACGTATCTTTCACGTATTTGAGGAATGCGTCATCATTTTTTACGTCGTGTCGTGTTGAAGTCGCCGCAAAGAAGAATTGGTACATCGGCATCAATATCCACCAAGAACGGTGGCACATACTGGCTTTTGTGCACATATGGAACAAGTGCTTGGTACAGCAACATACCAATATTTTGGATCCTTGCTCCAGGATGAATATACACGGCGCCAAATACAAATTTAAACGCTGTATTAGCAGTGAAGCATGTAATTTTGGCCAAGCACACGTCACCTGTGTTTTTAATGACACGAGTTGTGTACGACAATGTAACTTGGAGAACTTTGGCCGTGGATGTCGATAATAATTTGCGATGGATTGCTTCTCCACCAGTGCGTTTGTATCAGAATCCGATCGATTATTCTGCCGAGATACACACTCATAATTATTGACTGGAACTGGATCACAATTGTCACGCATCCACGTTTCAGTCAATATTAAATAATCAGACCAAGTTATCACTGTATCCGTTTCAACATCCATGCAATGAGCAAACAAATTCTGAGAATTAAGGTTTTTCACTATAGTTTGTCCAGCGTTGTTAGCATCATCACAATAATTTTGCTGCTTCCTTAATGATTGTTTGAAGTGCATGTACACGGAGTCGAACGTATTCGTTACGAATACCTCGCGTAGTCTGGGAGTTGTTAACATCTCGACCATGTTTGAAGATAAAGGGAACATCTTTGTCCGTGACTCATTGCTACGTTCACCAACTGTCGTGGTTGTTTCGGGGAATACTTATAAACAATGAAATCAAACGTTCCACCTTGTGACTTGTGAATGGTAATAGTAATAGCACAAGTATTTTTTTAATTATTTTATATATACACCGGCACCCAGTTGAGAGACAGAGTATTTGGCTTGCTTTGCACGTGAGGCCGACATTTTATTTTGGCACTGACACATGTTGTTTCTTCCGGAAACTCGAACCATCAGGCCCCTCTTTCCCACTGGGCACTCTGGGCAAGTGCCCGGGGCCCCGCGGTCAATGAGGGCTCCCTTGTCACCAGTATATAATTATAATTACCGACTAGAATATGCTTTCGGAAGCGTTAAGCGCACAGTGCTGAGGGTATGCCTGAAAATCAGGCTTTTGTATTGCGTTTAAATAGTCCCACGGATTTAAAAAATAATCTTCAATGTTCTATTGCAACTTTCTGTCAAAGTCACAGGGGCCTCATTATCTTAATGTGCCCATGGCGTTCATAGGTTAAAGACGGTCCTGCTAACCATAGAGTAATGATTTCTTCTCGAGATGCCGGCAAGGCTGTACTGGTCGATGGTCCTGCCTCTGCAGAAAAGTCATCTTCATTTGATTTCTGGCGTTCGATTTGTCGTAAGACACCAACAGCTCCGTTTACCAACCCATCAGCGACATCTATGTTAGAAGTTATCATGTAGGGATGCCCCTCAGCTAATGGCAGCAAGTAGGGGCAATCCATCAGTCTCTTCTACCGTCATTTTGTGAAATTGACCTCGGCATTGTGCTTTTTCTCGCTTACTTGAATATTTGAGCACAAACTCGAAATATTGCTGTTTTGTCATCACATTGCTGCGTTTCTTCACAATCGAGAATCCTTGTCTGGGGGACGATTTGGTCAACATCATCGACGTTCTCGGCACCATTTTCTCCTAATAATCGTTGGACAAACGCTGCTCTTGATTCTTCTTCTTACAAATTGCTGTTGTTATCATTTTGCAAAATCATCATCGCTTCAAGTTCCTTTATGACATTTTCAATGTTTAAATTTGTCTCGAATTGGCTACGGCGTTCCATAATCGAGTCTTTGTTGTCGTCAAATAATTGCAAAAATTTATTTTGATCAACGATCTCTGACATTTTGTTGCGAAACTGTACGAAAAGTAGAACCATCTATCGTTTATAATTGTCAATTTCATTAATATCGTAGCGTCTGTATCGTATGACTCGTCTGAACAGTCATCTGCGATATTCTTTTGGTGTTCTCGAAGTCCTCGCTTGTGGCACAGCTTCAGAATCTTCATCGCCATCCACGTGCACGTCGTCTTCTTCGTCAACGAAATCACTAGCGTTAGCATACCACGAAACAAACTCAGCCAAATACACCAGTTCTAAAGATGCAGGTCGTTCTTCATATCGCTGTATTATGTTTTTGGTCCAAGCATCAGTGCTGTCTCCATCGATGCCTTCGCGGGCCATTTCTTGACGACGCTTGCGACAGCATTTTCTTTCTGTCGGCCACACCGTTGGGATGTACACAATTTGACGACTTGCTTCACTCATTGGTTGTCGTAGTAGATACCATGTTGCCTCTTGCGCTGACATCTCAACTGCGTTAAGCAGTTTGATACTTAACGCTTTTAATTGGCCTGTGTAGTCCTGATCGGGATGCTCTTGCATCAATGTGGTAAGCTCACAACGTAGGTTACCCATTCCACAAGCTGATTTATTTATATACTCTACGACATACTCTGCGCAGCTGTTCTCATCCAAGATGAACTGAATGTCGATGTTAGAGTTGACTTCGCCTGAAAGGTACGGATTAAACGTGTTTGTCATAAGTTCGTCGAAGTTTCGTCTGAACACCAGAGTCGGTCTGCGCAACGTTGAATGCACAATGTCGAGGTATGAAACGTAAGTCAAACTATTAGCATTAAGAAACTCATCCATGCATGCGTATTGACGTTTACCGAGAGAGGCACGCAGCTCCTTGGCCTTCTGTTGTAGCGTTTGGCGGCGTCCATCAGATTGAGACATCGGAACCACTACACTGGTCGTGGGCATAGGCCAGTACGGGATCCCGAATCGGCAAGTTGTCTTGCCTGGCTTTATGCAAGTGAAAGTATGTTTGTGTATCTGGTTGGCGTAGATAGAATTGTTTGGCACATCGTCTCGAGCAACCGAACTTAATTTTTCCACGAGATCGATGGTTCTTGGCATATTTTAGATAGATAGATAGATAAACACTTTATTCATTAAACAGTGCAACACAAACATTAAAAAGAAAAAACAAAACAGTACAATACTTAATATATATTCGTGTGTGCACTGTGCCAATGAAAGAGCCCTGACTCAGCTATAATGTCACAGAATAAATAATAGTACTAACGTAGTAATGTCACAGCAGCCAGACGCTACTGCGACGCTGATTATTCTGCCAGAACCAGTAGTTTTGTTGCGCGGGTAAGTGTAGTGTGTAGTGTCTGTTAAATATAATTATATAATATACATAATATTGAGATTGAAATAATGTGCTTAATATTCATATAATAAAAATATAACAGAATAAAATCAACAATATGATAATTTATAGTACCTAGTATATAAGTGTACATAAACAATAAATTAGGTTAATATAAAATAAGTAAATAATCAATAAGTAATTTTAAAAGTTTGTTCACGTCTAGTTTCACATACAAGCTTTATCTGACCAAGTGGTTAACAAATACTGTTAGAATTGCCGTTTGAAACTGTAAATTGAAGGGGCGTTCCTTATAGGTGGTGGGATATTGTTCCATATTTTAGAGGCATTGTATGTGAAACTATGACGGAAAGCATTAGTTTGGTGCCTTGGTATAAGAAGAGGCGGTACACAGCCACGAATATTTTTTGCCATATTTCTAGGAACACGCCAACTCAGTTTGTTAAACAAATATTCCGGGGTCTTAGTTTTAATTGTGCCAAACATTAATGTTGCCACATACAACTTTTGCCGATCACACATCTTCATGATTTTCTGACACGGTCTCACGTGGGTCGTCGTTCAACCACAATAAAATTTGTGCGTGTGGGCTTCCTCGATGCTGGAACTCAATACGAAGGAAGTAATCTTTAACGAAATACTTGCCGAACCGATTGTAAGACTGTTTGGATTTTAGCATTTTCATCAAGGAACCAACGAGCTTGTAGAAGTATATGCAGCACGTAACAGGA
This sequence comes from Aproaerema taeniolella, assembly GCA_949987775.1. Classification (NCBI taxonomy): domain Eukaryota; kingdom Metazoa; phylum Arthropoda; class Insecta; order Lepidoptera; family Gelechiidae; genus Aproaerema; species Aproaerema taeniolella. The sequence continues at coordinate 17,875,810 of OX465262.1, forward strand.
TCGTCACTCACTAAAGTACAGCGCTCAGAAGTGTTGAGATCTTTTGCTGTTTTTCCAGGATATTTTTTGCTCAGTTTGAGAAGTATAGTAAGCAGTTTCATCCAGTGTATTTCGTTGACAATTATAGTGAGGAAAACGGTTGGTTTACCAAGTTGACAAATCATTGCAAAGAGGTCTCGTTTGCGAGAGGCCCAGTATTGGACGGAGTTTGGCACTGTTTTCATGAATGCGAGGTTTTGTATGATATGTTCTTTCAGAAATTCTGGTACGTTGATCACTTGCCCTATGATTCCATAAAATAAATCATGGCGCAGACGACGCACTTGCATAAATGGCAGACGTGGCGATATCAATCGTTCACTGATGCGATCCAACGGTGGTAGACCTGGTGGTTGGTCTGGATATGAGAATCCATTAACTTTTGCTAGGGGCGGCATCGATTTATTGTTCAGTGAACGTTTAAGATTCAAGATTCAAAACGTTTATTTGACATACACACTACAACACAACAACAACAATGAAACAAGGGAATAAACAACACAAAATAAAAATAATAACAAATTAAAAGAAATTAAATTAAAATTAATGAAGTTGTGATGTAGTGCGATGACAAACAGGACCCACCTCAGCATGTGTTGCAGCAGAAGCCGCAACGCTGGTTTTCAGTTGAGCCCCTAAATGAGTGTATGTGTACTTACGTAGTACTTACGGAATAAAGAAAGTATATATGTTACAGTTAAAACTAGTTAGTAGTTAGAACGCGTTTTTCCTAGTTAGAACTAGTTTTTACTTGGTGCCTTTGTTAAAACTAGAATTGACTAATGTCTGAATCAAATATCAGTTAAAACTAGTTTCTGCAAGACAAAACGCGTTTTCCCGAAGCGAGTCAGTTAAAACTGTTCCGACCGAGGTTAGAGTTCATCATACCTTATTCTGATTGGCTTGAGGTTATGTTGTGGGTTATGTAGTTGTTGTGCTTACCGTTTAACGCAACCAAAGTCTTTTCTGGCACTTCGCCGGCCGCTGCCGCGGCACGCTCGCTTCGCTCGCTCGGCTCGTGCGTTGGGGGTCGCAGTTCTAACCTTTTTTTTTTTTACTTGGGGAAATGCCCACGCATACCCCCCATCGCAGGGGCGATGGAAGGGTTATGTCGGACTCGAACCGACTAAAACCCCAAGGTGTTCCTTCTCCCACCTGGGGTGGGGTCACAGGTATCGCGTTAGCATTCGTCTGTGACCCCACCGGGCGCTGGACCGCTTATATCAGCGGACCCCTTATCGCGGGGGGACCAGTGCCCCTATGTAGCCTGCTGTTTGAAGGCGTGCATGGAACACGTTGCACGCCTTCCGTCTCAGGCCTCTTCTATGGAGGCATCAGACGGGCCTCGGCTCGTCTTCTGCGGCCAGGCCTTCTGCGGCGGATAGCGGGAGCACTAGCGTCCGCCTGTCTTTCTCTCTCCGCCGCCTCCTTCTGGGAAATTATGTCTTCACAGAAGGAGAGGACACTGTGTCATGACGTCTCGTTCTCGACCATAGTTCGCACGACAGTCGCCAACGAGAGGTCCGGGCCTGCTGTTCGCAGTTCTAACCTAACCTAACCTAACCGACCCTTAACGGATTAGTTAGGCTAAGCTACTAACAAACCTAACCTACAGTTTCTGCCCCGATATAATCTCCGCGGGGGGGGGGAGTTTTAACTATAGCTAGTTTTAACTATAGCTCGATGTGACAACTAGTTTTATCTGAAAATCAAATATGTCAGTGGTAAATTCTAGTTTTAACTGATTATTTCTAGTTTTAACAAAGGCACCAAGTAAAAACTAGTTCTAACTAGGAAAAACGCGTTCTAACTACTAACTAGTTTTAACTGTAACATATATATACACTTCTCATCAAAAAAATCGAAACACCTTGCAAATTTATGTTTTATAAGGATTATCAGAAAAATGTGTATATTTAGGAATATGTATCACATGTCGTTTAATAGTGAGTAATATGAGGTTTTCAAAATCTAATGTTAATGTTCTAAATTTAAATTAAATGTTCATACGTTTCGTATTTTGTTTAGTGAGTAATTTTTACCCTGTATTGAGTATGAAGGAAATTGATAAAAAAACACACTTAAATGTAAAAAAAGTTCAGAAACGTTTATTTAATAATTGGTATTCCCTCCCCGAGCTCTTATAACTGCTTCCATGCGGTTCTTCATCGATCGGATGAGAGTCACGATCACATGTTGTGGCATTCCATTCCATTCCTCTTGGATTTCATTTTGCAACTGGCTAAGTGTTTCTGGGGCAGGATCTCTTGCTCGAATTCGTCTCTTTAATTCATCCCATAGATGTTCAATTGGATTCATGTCCGGGCTTCTTGCTAGCCATTCCATAATGGAGATACCGACTTCAGTAAGATAATCTTTTACGACGGCCGCGGTGTGAGCCCTGGCATTGTCGTGCATGAATATGAAGCCGTTGCCAATAAAATGTGCATAGGGCATCACATGAGGCTCGAAACACAGTTCAACGTACCGATGACAGTTTAGTGCAGGCAGACGTGGCCCAGACACGAAGGCAAGTTCTGTCTTACCGTCAGCGCTGATTCCTCCCCAAACCGTCCACGAACCGCCACCATAGCTGACCTTTTCTTCAATACAGCATTGTGCAAATCGTTCTTTGTCTCTTCTGTAGACCTTGTTCCTTCCGTCGTTACCATAAAGCATAATTTTACACTCATCAGAAAAGAGGACTTTGCTCCACTTGAGGTATGACCAATTTAGGTGCTCACATGCAAAGTTAAGGCGCGCTCTTCGATGGTCTGCAGTTAATTTCGGCCCATTTGCTGGCTTATGCGGTACCAGTCCACGTTCCTTCAACCTTCTTCTAATTGTAGAGTCACTTACAGCCACCCTACGTACAACATGAAGCCGCTGCTGCAGTTGAAAAGCGTTAAGGCGTCGATTTCGTAAAGAAGTTTTTACAATAAATCGATCATCTCGCTCAGAAGTGACCCGATTCCTGCCAGATCCTGAACGGCGCGTGAACAAACCAGTCTCACGATAGCGTTTGTAGACTCTATGAACAGATGACAGGCTTAGATGTAATCTTCCAGCCACAACACGCTGACTAAGTCCAGAATCTAGCAATGCTACCACTTGGGCGGCTTCTGCGGGCGAAGTATCCATATGTTGTACCACTTGCTCAGTGCGAGCCAATAAGCGCGGTCCGTAGACCAAATCAGCATATGCCACCTTAGAAAGTACGAGCGCCTCGCACAGCCTTATACGTAAGTCTACGCTGAGATATTATCTAATGTGGTACAGTATCTTAAGCCGGTAAAAACAGATTTTCGCAACTTCTACATGATTTTCAAAACGTAAACCCTCATCCATCAGTACGCCCAAACTACGCTCCTCCGAGACACGTTCGATCTGTTCGCCTAATATTGACACAGCAAGGTTCTGGTCCAGCTGATTTACAAGTGTTTACAAGTGTTGCAAACCATTTCATATTCTTCTCTACATAGTTGTCGATTTTCTTTGATGAACCAATCTGAGATCACCTCCAGCTGTGCCGCAGTGATGGGTTTAAGGTCGTACTTGAACCACAGTCTGTCGCAAACCGAACAAGCATAGCCAAAATCGTTGTCTAGAACAGTTGATATAAATCTCATGATCGAGAATGCCCATTTGGTGTTCCAAGTAGATTGTGCCTGTTGCACTTCAATTTGATCAGAAGTACCTGGTTGAACAGTGATTTGTGCTGGTTCCGCTACTGAAGTTCGACGTTGCTGGTGTGTGAGCTGTCGTTGAGTTTGGACTTCGTTTGACCTTGCTCCTGAACGAGAAGAAGATGCAGTAGTCGATTCTGATGAACCACTGACAAGAACCAAGTTAGCAGCTTTGCGTAGTCTGCGGTTGCGCAGTCTTTCGGCATCAGATTTCCTCGCTTAATCACGCTGATAGAAGGATTTATTAACATATTAATAAATTATTTATTAAATAGACAAAAGTAAAAAAAAAAATATTAAGAAATATTTATTAGTATTATAAATATTATAAATACTTTTTAGACCTTAGTAATGAACGAAGGAAACTCATAACTGAAAACCTACATATTTTCTAACGTTTTTAAATATTATTTAAGTACTTATAATCACTTTATTTTAAGCTTGAAATGCTATTATAAATAAACAATCCAATTTTAAATATCTAAAATAGAAAACTAAACATATTTCGTGACATTTTATTCCATTACTTGAATAGTTGCGAAAGTTGAATAGTTATAGCGTGATAATATAGACATAAAGGCGATTGTAACGACGCATTACCTAGTTACTCAAATTAATATTTATGCAAGAATTTATTACCTTTTTGCCGCTGCGCTGTTTTGAGAAAAACAGTTAATTAAGGTGAACAAAATGAAATCCGACTAAAAATTATAAGGGAAATCAATTAAATCTTATTAAATTTTAGAAATAAACAAAACACAAAACACGTTGTCTCGTATTCAACATTTGTTGCAGATAATGACTTCTGTTGAGGTGGAGGTTGGCGGAGCCCTTCCGGGCCGATCGTGCCTCTCTATCGCTTGTTCCGCGCTCTCGCTTGCACGCTCAGGCTCAGGCGGAACGTGATTACGTGACACTTTTTCGTACGTGCGTCGTGCAGCCGGTGTTCATCGATTTTTATGACGTTATCACGTCAAAAACTATTTAATTAAATGTCACTGAAATAGGCGCTGACTTGCTGAATAACGTTGCCTTGTCTGTCGAATCCCGAGCGGGACGTAAAATTAAATGTTTATGATAACGATAGTATGATAGTAGTTTATTATAGTAGTTTAAATTAGAAAAATTTGTAATGCGATTAAAAAGAGCACCCTCAGAGTTTCTTGCCTGTTCTTCTCTGGGGAAGACTGCACCTTATAGGCGTAGTACTTACTCAGTAGGGTCAAAAGAACGAATGCGTATGTATGTATTTAAATCCTTTAATATATGTTTGCATGTATTTCATGTAATCTTGACTTGTTTTAAGTGGCATTCCCTGAATGTCCTACAAACTAAATATTTTTTTCTATTCTATTCTATTCATAGATAGGTACAATATATTTCCATGTGAGCCAGCTAAAGTGTTTCATAAAATGTTTATAATACCTACTTTTAGATATTTTACAAAAACGTAGTGTCGGTGACCTTCCGCGCCGAGCTCGAGCCGACACGATGCTCTCGGGACGTCGCTCGCTCGTGACACACGAGCATACATCACATTACCTACTTGTATTATGCATGGAATATACTGACAACCCACCGGCGCGGCGGCGGCGGCGGCGCGGCGGCGGCGGCGCGGCGCGGCGCACACTTTTATACCATGTAAACCTAACATACACTTCCATTTCCGATTTTTTAAGAGAACATAATAATAAATATTTAAGTGTGATTGTCATTTGTCATTGAAGTGTGATCTTGACGAAGTTTCGGCTCAAAATGTCAGAAAAATGGTTTCTCCATACAAACTTTGAAGCTCCATTTCACCCCCTTAGTAACTATACATATATATAAGAATAATGAGAATCGAAAGGACTAACTTGTATTTGTTTTATTTAGCAACTAGCATTTCGCCCGGAACTTCGTCCCCGTGGGAATTCGGGAAAAGTATGTACCCTATGTTCATCAGGGATAATGTAGCATTCTAATGGTAAAAGAATTTTTCAAATCGCTCCAGTAGCTTTTTTTGATTTGATAATAATTACAATCAAGTGATCTTTTTTCTATGGAATAAAATAATATACCTAGCTGAATATATGTAATACTTAATCTGCTTGATGTTGTTCTTACTGTAACGATGTTGATGACTACAAAAAATAAAGTAAAGGTTGAGGAAGGTAAGGCTGGCGTCAGTTGGATTACAGCGCAGCGGGGTGCGGGCGGGGGCGGGGGCGGGGGCGGGGGCGGCAGTAATCCGCCCGTGACGCTCGTCACAGGGACACGCTGACAGCATTAGCAATGGCATTAGCCCGCCGCCCGCCCGCGCGCCGCGTCTCGAGTCGACTCACTCCGATGTACTCTTATTGACAATTAGTTAAAATATTATAACAAAATAAATATGGTGTGAATTTGTAACCTAGTGAACTTTACATCATTTTTCTTGAGATTTTTTTTTTGTTTTATGATTCTCATTCTTAGTTTTATTTAACAACTAGCATTCAGCCCGGGACTTCGTTCCCGTGGGAATTCGGGAAAATTAAGTAACCTATGTCCATCGGGGATAATGTAGCTTTCTAATGATGAAAGATTTTTTTAAGTCGGTCCTGTAGTTTCGGAGCCTATTCAATGCAAACAAACAAACAATCAAATCTTTCCTCTTTATAGAAGACTAGCATTCCGCCCGGGACTTCGTTCCCGTGGGAATTCGGGAAAATTATGTAGCCTATGTTACTTAGGGATAATGTAGCATCCTAATGGTGAAATAATTTTTTAAATCGGCCCAGTACTTTTTGAGCCTATTCATTACAAACATACAAAAATAGGTACAAATCTTTCCTCTTTATAATATTAGTATAGATATAGATCACTCGAATGTCTCACTCAATGCCAATGGGCCTTTTTATAATTCGAACCATAGATCGGCACGGCAGAATTGGATGCCTTCATGTTCTCAGCTTCTTTATCAATTTATCCCTTGTAAATGGTAGGCAATGGTAATACAATTTCGCCGTGCCGATTTCTTCTATATGTATACATATCTATCTATATGAATTAATGTAATAAATATAAATAAATGAAATAAATAACTCTAAATTTGTAACTGGATTATTGCATGCTACATTTTTATGAATGAATGAATGAAATATTCTTTATTGCACACCAGGGACAGACAAAGTTAATGAACATGAGTAATCAAGGAAGTATAATGTACAAAAAGGCGGCCTTATTGCTTAGGTAGCAATCTCTTCCAGGCAACCTTTAGGTTAGGATATTTTCCGAGCGGTAAAAAAAGCAAAGCGGGTGGTGGCTAGAACTAAATAAAAAAAAACATTCTAAACAGTAACATATAAAACTAAGTATAAATAAGAATATATCTAAATAACAAAAAAGAACATACATGCATATAATATATAAATACCTATACATATAATACTGCTATATTATAAGGAGAGGTTACTTATATTAGATTGTGAAAATATATTTTTTTCGGAACATATAAAAAAGGCTTTTTTAAAATAAAAAATTTAAAATTATATCTATCTATACTGACATATTATAAATAGGAAAGATTTGATTGTTTGTTTGTTTGTTTGCATTGAATAGGCTCCGAAACTACTGGACCGAATTGAAAAATTCTTTCACCATTAGATTAGATTTATTTATCTCATAATATAGAGTCTGGCTAGCGAAAGCGTGACCTAGGATTTTTCTGAAAAGTTTAATATAGCAACATTATTAAGCTTTCAAAGATACGTCAAAGTCTGTCATTATATTGTCAGTGTTTTGCTACGACTCATAATTTGTTAATATTAATTGCTTTAATATGGATAAAACATTGAAAAGTAACGTGCGGAAATTGCTACATACCATGATTAGTAAATTAAAACGAAAACAAGAATAGAAAGAAGTTGTTTTCCAAGAAAACAACAATGTTTACATGCGATCTCAGATTTTTAGGTAAGCACGACTTTGTTATCTTGATCATTTTTGGTTGGTTACTTTTTGCATTATTAGATGTAGTATTTACAATATTATGATGCAATTTTTTATGTTTGTAGATAATCTTGGAGATATTCAAGGACTCTGCGATATTGAAAATATCGTAGAAATGTTGATAAAGGAAATCCTTAATAGAGACTCAGACTAAGTTCTATTTAGAAGAAATATCTTCATTAACCGGTATGTACCTGCATCAATTCAGTCATAATTTATTTGCCTTGTTTCACAAAGTTGTATTATTTGATTAAAATTGTTCAATGTTTATTATATGTGAGTGATCAGGTAAAGAAAAGACTTCACAGTGTTTTTGATGTTATCAAACTGTTTGGGAGCCTTTATTTATATATATTTTATACTTTTTTTCGCAGAAGTCGGTGTCACGAAATTAAAAAAAAATAAGAAGGAAGGATCTGTAAATGAGGGGATGTGGAGCACTCCAGGTAAAAAACGTCCTCACAAAAACTCAGTTTCGGACTTAGACAGTCTTGACATCGATGCAGTTAGAAACAAAATCTATGAATTTTATGTTGTGAGAAAGGAGGATCCGACATTATGGACATAAGGTTTCATGGAAACTTCATCGAAGATTGATCTATTTTATTAACCTGTGGTATTTAATTATTGACTTCTTATTTGGAATTTGTGACTTTTCTCAAAAATAATGATAATTCTTATTGAGTATAGTAAATAAATGGTTCAGTAAATTTTTACACACTCGTTTTTTTACTCCATGACAGTCAAGGTTTCGAAGGAGCGGAGCCTTAAAAACTAATGAAATTTAGATTAAACACACAGGTTATGTACATCTAACAATTTTATATAGGTGCATTGAATTATACGTTTAGTTCGTAAACAACAATTTAAAAAATTTACTGTCGTCAATTTAAAAAATACTCAAGTATCAAAATACTTTTCTCTAGCTATAGTCAGTAATACCACACAAAGATTTTTTAAATTTGCCGCGTTTTCTCAGGTCGCGCTTTCACTGGCCAGACTCTAGCTACAAATGTCAAGTTTATAATAAAATATGTTAGTCATTTCAGCCCATAATGTGATCGTCAAAAATATAGTATAAAGTGAAATAATTTAAACAATGTTAAATAAAAATAAGAAAATAAATTAATATACAAAAGTACACTATCAAAAATGTCAAAAATAAAATAAAAAATAAGTCACAATTTAGAAATAACATTGAATATCAATTTGAAATAATAAAAAAATCGTCATTGTTTGATGTCCAAATATTCTTTAATTGAATAGAAGTCATTTTCCAATAAAAAGTTTCTCAGTTGGCAAGTAAATGTTTCGTCATTTCTTTGATTTCTCAAGTCAGCGGGTAGGTGTTCATAATAAGTCGGCCCAATAACATGCGGGTTCTTTGTAGCCATTTTAGTGCGGCGTGGTACACGCGCTAATCGGCCAGTGTTTCTAAGTTTCATTCTATTGTGTTCCAGACGATCGAATGAAGAGATGTTTCGCCTAACGAACATTATAATTTCAAACAGATATCTACGACTGTAAGGTCATAACACCATGCTTCTGAAAAGACGATCTACACGACTCCCTTGGTTTTTGTTCTCCAAAATCCTTATTGCTCTTTTTTGAAGAACAAAGACTCAGTTATAGTCAGTGGAGTCTCCCCAAAGAATTAGACCAAAAGAGATAAAAGAGTGGATATACGCAAAGTAACTTTGTCTTAACATTGTTGCTGTAACAAGAGGCTTAAGTTTTCGTAGTGCAAAAGTCGCACTACTAAGTCTTGCACAGAGGGAATGAATGTGTGATTTCCAATCTAAAAGCGAGTCAATTGTAAAACCAAGGAATCTGCAGCTGTCACACACTGGAATGGTAGGTATTACATTTGCTGGTTTTGGGACTGTCGTTCCTGTAAACACCATCACGTGCGATTTTGATTCATTCAGCAACAGTCCATTTGATGAAAACCATTTTTTCGTTTGGTCGCAGATTATGACAGTTGTATCATCAGCGAACAGTGTATCATCAGCGAACAGATTAGAAAGCTACATTATGCCCGATGGACATAGGATACATGATTTTCCCGAATTCCCACGGGAACGAAGTCCCGGCGGAAAGCTAGTCTATATCTTCTAATACACATTATAAAGAGGAAAGATTTGATTGTTTGTTTGCATCGAATAGGCTCCGAAACTACTGGATCGATTTGAAAAATTCTTTCACCATTAGAATCCTACATTATCCGGGATGGACATAGGGTACATGATTTTCCAGAATTCCCACGGGAATGAAGTCCCCCGAGGAAAGCTAGTAGAATTATAAAAAGGCCCATGAGTGATGTGCAATTGTTCCTGTTGTTCCTATACATATTATGTGGCAGCTTTAACGTTATGCCCGTAGCAGACACATTGAAAAAGATAGCAAGTATCACCTGATGCTGAGCCATTGTACAGTCAAACCATTCACCTACATTAAAAAAAAACGGTATGCCGTCTGTATTGTGAACAATGCAACTGTTAGCTTGGAAGGAAATGTAATGTATGGCATTGCTTAAATTGCCTTCCGCCGGGTTCTCCCGAATTCTTCCAGTTTGCTCGGTCCCGCGTCGGAGCCCCCTAGCTGGAGTGAATTCGTGGAAAAACCCTGGTAATGATGGCAGAACGACTTAATTACCTATTTTAGATAGTACAGTTAGTTACAGAGCCAGCTGCAGATTTATTGAGCCCCATAGAGTCCGTAAGTCTGCGTTATGTTATTTTTTATGTAGGTATGTTTGTCTTTCATTTGATCGATCATATCTATATCTATTCTATTCTATTTTATTAGGTATTTATAAAGAGGAAAGATTTGATTGTTTGTTTTTTTGTATTGAATAGGCTCCGAAACTACTGGACCGATGAATGAATGAATGAATGAATAAATTCTTTATTGCACACGTAAACAAAAACATGGAAAATTTACATTAGTGCAAAAGGCGGCCTTATTACTAAAAGTGATCTCTTCCAGACAACCCTTTGGCTGAAAGGAACCATTTTAAAAAGACTGAAGCGTAGTGCGCAGATCAAGTAATAGATAAGTAATAAAGATATAAAAGTTTTCGGTAAAATAAATATACACAAAATAAATTAATGAAAAGTACATAAATAATACATAAATACATATGCAAGCATAAATATAAACAACATAAGTAATCAGTTGCAAGTTTTAGATTTTATAAGTAAGTGCTCACGAAGCTTGTGTTTGAATTGAAAAATTCTTTCACCATTAGAAAGCTACATTATCCTCAATGGACATAGGCTACATAATTTTCCCGAATTCCCACGGGAACGAAGTCCCGGGCGAAATACTAGTATTTAATAATTGTGTGAATTTTAATTTGCTATCTTATAATTTTAATTTGCTAACTAATAGCATTAATTAATGCCTAAACATATATCTTGGTAAAATTCAATTTCCTTTGCTCAAACAACATAAGTGGGCAGTTTTCTTGGTAACTCTAGCTTTATTTTAATGTACTTACTTAATGATTTATAATTAAGGAGATAGTAAGCACCTACTTAGAGCGGGTGACAGAGTTGCGTGAGTTGTCAGCTTGCGACGACGACGCGGGCGGCGACGTCTGGCCTCAAGTGTTATTCCAATTAGTGAGGGCCGGGGTTCGAGGCCCGGCCGCGCTCGTTATCTCACACGACATAATCTCACGGCCGCGTGCCTGCACCGCGCCCCGCGCCCCTCCTACCGGGGCGGGGACGGGGCTGCAAACACTCGCTAATTGATTACTCTGCCTGTCTACCCCATAACGCCGGCGACGTGGGCCGCTTGTGAACTCATTACCAACTGTTCATTCAAACAACAACCACATGACGATACCGTTCAAAGTAGGTAAGCAACTGTTCAAGACAGGGTTTTTGAAAAGCTTGTCGTGACAGCGGTTATGTGTAATGGATTGCCGTTAATTTCATTTTTTTAATCACCCTTGCTTCACTGCCGCCACCTGCCACCACCGCTATAGATTATCGAAGTGGAGCCATGGCCGTCATCTGCTTTAGGGCTAGGTTAAACCTTCAGAATAACCCAATCACATGTAGGGTATGGTTAATAACCCAGACCCTCAAGGATTACCTTCGCCAGCCACCCCCCGCCTACTCAATCATAAATAAACTAAAACAAAAAATTAAACACGTGATTTTGTTGAAGATAAAATATCGCCAGCTCTAAGAATGTTTATGATCTCAACTTGTCATCCATTGAAACACATATTAAATGTAGAGTTCGTTGAATTCCTGCTGAGCTCAGATAGTAGTGGACGACCGACGAATGGATAAACATGGGGATTTTGTAGCTTCATGTCGTGTAGGATTGAATGTAGAGGTATGTTCTTATAGATTAGATATGTCTGTTTATAAGTGCGTACGTGTGTGTGTGTCGTAATGGGTGCGAGAATCCCACTTCGCCTGGAACGAATGGCTCGATTTGCACAGCTGCGTCTGTGATTACACCACATCATAGCATATGTACTATACTTACTCACACCATCTCATTGATCACTCACAAACGCAACCGTAGCAAGCTCTTCATTTACTTCAGTAATCTCCCCAAGTTTTTATACAGGCATAAAAAGTAGACGCCGGTAATTATTTCTTTTGTTGAAATACAAAGAAACACGTTTACATAGAATGTCCAAAAATATCTCGTTTCGTATTAGAGGGTTGTTGCTTGTAGTCGGCATCCGTCCGAGACCCGCTCCCGGTTCACGGTTACAGTTAGCTACAATACAACACACCACGAGTTACCCCTCCCTGGCCCTGCTTGAACGAACACCATTTTACATTTCAATAACAAACTCGTTGCTCTCGATAAAACCTTTAACTTTTTTGTACACACGACAGCACGTCAGGCTATACATGTTGGCCTTGAGCTCGCCTATACAGCGCTCGTAATGCAATTGTTAAACCTGATGTGCTGTTGTGTTTACCAATAGAACAAAAGGAAAATCAAAATCCTGTAAACAAAAGTTTACAAGAGTACCATATCTATATATCTATCTTTAATGAGAAGCGTAGTGCAAGCTAATGGTTTTGAAAAGTCATCATCAGCCTGTATCAGTCCACTGCTGGACATAGGCCTCTCCTATGGCACGCCACTGAGCTCGGTCTTCAGCTCTCCTCCTCCAACCACTGCCCGCTACTTTACGAATATCGTCACCCCACCTAGTAACAGGGCGCCCTACGCTACGTTTGCCGATTCGTGGTCTCCATTCTAAAACTTTTCTGCCCCAACGGCCATCGGTTCTACGACAGATATGACCAGCCCACTGCCACTTAAGCTTGCTAATTCGCCGGGCTATGTCGGTAACTTTGGTTTTCTGACGGATTATTTGAAAAGTAATACAGCGCATTGTATGCGGACACAAAGACTCCCGTGTTCTGTAATAATCGTTTTTATGAAAGCCACCTACCAGTTACTGCGAGCCGCGCAGCGAGCTGGCTCTATACTCGATAATATTAAGACCCCATGCCGTGTGTGCTTTCTACGAAGTATATACAATTTACGACCATCGCACGACAAAGGCATCTGCAGTTTTGATCAGAATGGAATGGAACAGAGGTGGGTCGGGTTTTACTTAGTGATCTGACAGCCGAGTGTGAAATATCATAGCATAATAATAAGCATGTAATTGGAGTGGAGCCAGGCGCAGGCCAGCAAGCGAGTTGGGGTTGGGTTACACGGGCCGCGGCCGCCTGCACACACACGGGCCGGGTTCGGGTCGTGTCGACTTCCACGACCGACGACGTCACGGCGCGCTGACGGACGCTTCACGTCATTGTGATTAGCATCGAGTCGTGAAGGGCCGGCTAAGTGCTGCTCTGGAGAATGTTTAATAGTCTCCAGGCGACGCGGCGATGGCGGCCCGGCGGTCGCGTTGAATAAAAATGTAACATTACAATAGTTTCGGAGGTCTTTACGAGGCTGTGCACGCTAGCGATGGCTTTTCACTGCAATTTGTGTGTCGCCGGAGGAGACGGCAGGGTGTGGCGAGGGAGGGAGGGAGGGAGGGGGAGGCCGACCGCAAGCCGGCGGCGCGCCCGCACGACCCGCGTCCAAATTGCGTGCATTCAGCCGCAGAATGTTATTCCGACGACGTCGACTTACACAGCTCGAAAAGGGTTTTCAAAAGTAGCCCATTTCGGTTAATATCCTGTCCCTTTTCGTCTTCCAGCTATTATTAAGCTGAATGGCGGCTCGTTTTTGCGGCTCCATTCGCCTTCATAATTCGGCATCATTGTTCGCGTTCTACGTAGAGCGATTCCAGAAAGCGGTCGGCGGAATACACGCATCGTGGGGTCATTTATCGGCGTAGCAGCAGGAATGTGGACGATATGGCGGCTGCTGGCGGGTTTTTCTCCTAATCGATGTCGAGTTTCGGCTCGGCTCCTGCCGCGATGAAGTCTTCTATTTCAGAATATGAATAACTAATAAGACACACATTTTTAGTTCCATTTCGATCCGTACACTCATGCATATACATAGTCCTTGTTGGGGAAGGCAGAGCAACGTTTTCAGTTTATCGGCATTAGTAACTTAGTTACTGCCATTGATGAAGTAAACTTAAATGTCTTAATAAGTCACATCCTTTACTTAGTTACCTGTTCCTGTTCACATCCTTTAGTTACCTACCTGTTGTTGTACTATGACTCTTGCGCCTACATTGTGTCCTGTGTATACTTGTGTTTTATTATTTTGGGAACATTCATTAATTACGTAAGATGATTTTTGCCAGTTTTTGACCCCCTCCCCCCCCTATGTAAGAAAAAATAAGAATCGGCCGACCCCCTCCCCCCCTGTGTAATATTTATTACGTAAGATTCTAAAGGAAAAATGAATACACGTTTGGATTGTTTTAATTTATATTTTTCAATGCAACATTATTTAGGAACGTCACTTTTATTTCTAGTTACTAATTTTATTTTTTTGGTAAAAATCAACTTTGGCATAATTGTCGTATTTTTCTTGATCATTCATCTTTGCCTTTATTTTGATCAGTCCAAGGGCTCAAAACCGCTTATTTTTGATCTTACGTAAGAACAACCAAGACCCCCTACCACCCCATTGTAAGAAAAAATAAGACGTGGTCGACCCCCCTCCCCCCCTAAATCGTCTTACGTAATAAATGAATATTCCCTTTTGTGTGTGATGTAAAGTGTACCTGTGCTTGTGAATAAATTGTATGTCTTTGTCTATGTCTATGTCTGTTTATGAGGTTAAAATCTAGGTATGTACTTACTTACGTTAACATATTACAGGGTGTAAGGGAACCGCTTCCGAATACTGAAAGTACATGCTCAGTCAATGGTTTTGAGTAACTAGTCTCAAAGAAATTTTTCCAAGAAACGAAAAAAAAACGACGGCCCCATACAAAAAAGAAATTTTAATCGGACGGCTTGTATGGAGAGGTCCAAAACTTTTTTCGTTTCCTGGAAAGCGGTTCCCTTACATTTTTGTATGTACCACTGCGTCTGCGGCGGGGGGAGGGGGGTAATGGGCATACCCCCTCACCCTGCCGCAGTTCCCCAACTAAAAATAAAAATGAATGTACCACCTAGGTACGCTATGCAATGTATTGTAACCGACACGTCCCTAAAAGTAGCATTGCAGAAACATAGTTTACGTACCATAAATAATCCATTAGGATTACTTATAAAAGGATTAATCATGATAGGAACAAAGCTTTATTGTGAGTCCGATCTGAAGGGAAAGATAAGCCTAATAAAATACTTTCTCACTTTGCAGTTAGTTCTTGCGAAAAGGAATCTTAGAACAAAGAGATACAGACTGATGCATTCGTTTGAGGAAGTTTGTTGAGAATCAGCTGTTGTTCGCAGCGGTTCTCTACGCAACGGCCCCTCCTACGTGTATTAGAAGCATGTGTGTGTGCGTGTGTGTGTGAATGTGTGTGCGCGATGATGAGTAAGATGATCGTTTCAGCAGTAAAATACTAAATTGGTAAAGTGTTCTGTTGATAATTACTTAGTTAAACAAATACAATGCAGAAATACATTTCAACTTTTCAATAAATAGTGGAAAATGCACTTTTTGCCTTCTTTTTGTATGAAAATGGTCGAATTTACGCAATTTTTTCTTTAATTTTCGTCACGGTTTTACAAATTTCAAGTAAAACAAAATTTATTGACTAGAATTTAAAATTCAGGTTTAGCACTTGCTCGTCTGAAAATTATAGCCCTCCATGTATCTCGAGTATGCTATTATAGCTTCTCAAACAGACCTCTTTTGTATGAAAAATCGTGCAATATCCCTAGACCGTGTTGATGTGTATATTTTAGTAGCTTTGAGCCAACCTCTTTGAGATATACTTAGCGTCATTGTCCACGTCAAAAACGTAGAGTCAGACGACTCTTGTTTTTGTTGTTTCTTTTAAAAAGCGCTGAACCAATTTTGATAAAATTTATATGGGTAGGTACCACCTCAGGAGTATACTCTTTCGAACAAAACCGTCAGTCACGCACCGGCTGCCTGTAAAATTAAAAACAGATTTTAATTTTGCATATTAAGTTAAGTATATACCAGGGTTAGTGAAGTTCGCCGCACACTTGGCTATACGATAACATATTTCACTTACTAGTTTTATCAATGATCGATCGATGTTGCAGCGGTAAGGGAGCATTAAATCCTTTGAGTGTGTTTATCTAAATACGAGTAGGTATATAAAAGCAGAAACTGACTGACTGACTGACTGACTGACATATCAACGCACAGCCTAAACGGCTAAACGTAGGCACTTGAAATTTGGAAGGGACGTAGCTTAGGTACCGTAGAGGTGCACTAAGAAAGGAATTCCCGAAATTCCCACGGGAACGGGAATTAGCGGGAAAATCCTTTTGTATGAAAAATCTAAACCGCTTAAGTTAGACGCTTGAAATTTGGCATGCAGGTTAACTTAAAGCTTAGTTGCAACAGGATATTGCAAAATTCCCACGGGAACGGGAGTTAGCGGGAAAAAACTTTTGTATGTAAAAATCTAAATCACGTAAGATAGATGTTTTCAATCTGTGTACTCTGTACAAAAAAAAATTAACTCGCAAACGAAGTTGCGGGCATCAGCTAGTCTAATTTTAAAGCTGTACGACTATACAACCTCACATTACCCTAATTGCCGTTACGAAAGTTTTAAAGATTTTGCAATGAATCTACCTTATCATCGCGCTACGGTTTCTAATGTACTTAACAAGTGAACAATTATAATTGGCTGCTCGTTAATGTAATGATAAAGATCGCACGAGATCGCGGCGCGAGTTGCAGACAACACTCACAATGTCCCGGTGCGAGTGCGGAGCGAGCGACGCGAGCAAAAACTGCAATTAACCTAAAAGCGGAGACCAGCTCTAAATGACGGCTTATCTCCTCCTCCCACACAGCACTCCCTTTACTTCATATTACTGCCAGACATCGGGTGTAGATTATGGTAATAATTCAGCAGACGTTATTTTGTAGTTTACGGCACGCGGCTCCATGCAGTCGTACGATCGACCAGTGACGTGCACTTCCCATTGGCTCAGTGCGGAACTCAAACTGAATACTCCAAACTTGAACTGAAGTGAATAGTCTCTTGTACATACCTACCTATCACAGCATGTGATACAGAGTGTGTGTGATATGCGCCCGGAAACCGGATGGAATAAGGGGGAGGCGATGTCACCACACTAAACGTTACAGCCAGACGCGCGGCGGCGGCGGCGATACACGTTGTGAACAGGAGCACTGAGCTCTTTATTCCAGTGATGGAGTTAAGTATTTGTATCCTTACTTTTTACAAATATTATTAAAAGTGATAATTTGTCTAATTATTTTGTTTATTTGTTTCTTTTCCATCACGTCAAAACGGAGCAAAAGACGACATGATTTCTTGCACCGCAATAGTTGAAGGGCCTGACATTATGAAGAGTGAAGAATGATGTAGCCTTACCAAATCCATGCGAACGAAGTGATTACGGGTGGAAAGCTATAGTTATAAATATAGGTCGTTATTAGTGTGTCAGGGCAGTTCGTGCAGTTGCCGGTTGATTTGAATTAGTAATGGCGATGGCGCATAATGCGTGGTTTAATGGAAATGTATGAAGCGTGGCGCGGCGCGGCATGCGTGCGGCGCCGGGCGGGGTGGGCAGGGACACACCACCACACCACACACGAGTGGGTACAAGGAGAGCAGGAGCTGAGCGAGTTAGCGAGGGTATACCGCGTCCTGCTGCGGCGGCGGCTGCTTACTGTCACGCCATCCGACGTCACGGTGCACTGCGCTCGCTACCACGTTCGCCTTCAAACTTAATTAAAAATTAACTCAAAACATGCCTTCCTACCGTGAAACTTATTATTAAATATGCAGTCTTGCTTGGTCCGCATTTTGTTGACTTTATGATTTAGGTACTCCAATATTCTAGATTCGTACAGTGTTAAGACCACTGAATCAGCCTCATGCGAGAAGAAGATCATCACAATATCGTGGCGTGTATCATAAAGCTTATTTTAAAAAAAACTTAGTTTTTTTTGGATATTAATCTTCGTGCTTATGTTTTGGACGTAAAATACTATCATCCTCTGTTGGGGTGTGATGGGTAGGGTTGAAATGTGTACGTCAATATCAATATGGATTTAGTTTGTATAGTTTTTCGGACATTAATTACGAAAATGTCATCGACACGAAAGAGCATGTGTAAGAGAGTGGTGTGTATGTGTGGTCTTTAATAAATGGCGTTGTATTGTTCTTTGTTTTCAATAAAATCACAGTGGCGCGTTCTCTGAATGATTACTTCTTGATAATGTAAAAATTAGTAAGACTACTCCATAGCAGGCGCGCCGCCCCGCCGCCGCCGCCGCCGCAACGAAACACATCGCAAAAAAAGGGTATGAATAAAAACAAATCCGACATTAATCAATCACTCGATAATGTGCCACGAGGCAATTATCGACCCACTATTGTAAAACGTAATAATTAGTGGAAAGAATTGGATTCTGTTTAATATTAACGGTGTAGAAACTTTGTTGTGAATAGCATGACCTAGGCTATAGGTGAAAAAAAAACGGTGATTTTCGCTAGGTTAAAGGGAAGATGAGGTTCTCATATCAACAATCACTTTATAATTAACTGAGCAGCATGACCACTTACGTTGAATCTCGTACGAGAGCTGTCAAAAGTCCTAAGTATAATAATTGACTGATACTTTTTATTATCCGACTGCAGCAAAGAGGAGGGTAATATGTTTGATTTTAAGTAAGAAAAGCATAGTAAAGTTGCCGTATTCATAAAAAATATTTTAAAGGCACTTTCACAACTTTAAAAATGGCGGGTGAGAGTACACTTTTGTGTAGTGCAAGTACTCTGGGATTCTGCATTCTGATTGTGAGAGTGCGAGTGGCAGAGGTGGTTCAATCACAGAGCAAGTGGAGTAGAGTGCTCTACTGGCGGGCCAGGCAGGCGGGCAGGTAATGCGTCCGTCACGAGCGCCGCGCGTCGTGCGCGTCGACCGCACCGATCCAGACACGATTTTACACCATTACGACCGCACCGCTAATCGAAAACATCTACTTCTTCCAAAAATAAGTGTTCACCGAGAACATACTGTTCACATGACACGGTGACGGTTAAACGATTGTTTCAGAGGATTCCATTTCAATTATCATAACCAAAACTATACGAGTAAAATATAATTGGTATTCAAAATAACTCTTTTGATAACCACAGAGACCGCCCATGTCTACCCTCAGTCCCCTAAGCCACACCGAAACAAGTAATCGCAGAATATTTCCAAGAGTAGGCGATTTATTTATTACTAGCTTTCCGCCCGGGACTTCGTTCCCGTGGGAATTCGGAAAAATCATGTACCCTATGTTTATCACGGATAATGTAGGATTCTAATGGTGAAAGATTTTTTCAAATCGGTGCAGTAGTTTCGGAGCCTATTCAATGCAAACAAACAAACAAAAAATCAAATCTTTCCTCTTTATAACATTAGTTTAATAGACAACAAATAATAAAAATAATTAAGAAAAAAATCCAATGCATACTAAATCAAGTGACTTTAAAGCGAAATTAAGGTTCAGCCCACGAAACTGAACAACTATCCCCATAGGAACATAAAGACGACAAAAAAATGTTCGCCTCTACATATTATCTACATCTACATAATATTATAAAGAGGAAAGATTTTTACCTATTTTTGTATGTTTGTAATGAATAGGCTCAAAAAGTACTGGGCCGATTTAAAAAATTCTTTCACCATTAGGATGCTACATTATCCCTAAGTAACATAGGCTACATAATTTTTCCGAATTCTCACGGGAACGAAGTCCCGAGCGGGATGCTAGTTATATATATATATATATATATACTTTATTGCACAAAAAAAAAGGACATCACAGAAACAACACAAATACACAAAAAATAAAATAAACATACATACTATTGTTGCGTGCTAGGTTCCGATTCGGAGTGAAACACCAGTCACTATGATTTAGGTGTTTATTCAGCCAGCCAAATAAATCCTAGGTCCACACAGAAGCCGTCAGCCCAGTCACAGAGTCAGAATCGTTGTCCTTAATCACGCCGTGGTCGTTGGTTCCTTCCGTAGATCAGAGTCCGAATCGTCAGCTAAACGTAGTCCTAGGTCGCGCTGTAGTCGTAGGTTTCCTCTAGTTCGCTCCGATGTATCGCTTGTATCGCTTGAGATCAACTGCGTCCGCTAGGCGCGGCTCGCCCGTATTTATATTCGGCCGGAAGGGGCTGTGGAACAATCCCGATAGTCGCTCTCGTAAAAATCATGCGCAGTTAGATGTCCACGAAGTAAACAACTCGTTGCTAAGGCCGGTGTTCTCACGGTGTGTGCACGGGATTATGTACTTTAAGTCCTACGTGCAAGGGTCAATCTTGCGTGTACTCTGTGATGACGCAGCTTTGTTTTGTTGCTACGCAACCCCTTTTTTTTGGTTGTTTACGTCGCCGATCTATTTTTTTGTATGTGAGCTTTCTCGAACTGGACTTGTTTATTGTTCTCTATTTCTCTCGAATACTCGGGCCCGGCCGCAACACTGCCCCCTTCTTAGACGTGCTCGTCCCGAGCATGTCCAAGCCTCAGACGAATACGACTTCCTCCTCCAGGGTCTGGCGTGTCTCGTCCTCCAGAATCTGGCCGTGGTCTCATCGCACTGAACATCCCTCTCGGGTCAGATGTATCTCGTCTTCCCAAATGCGGTGATGGCTTCTTAGTGTTGGATTCTCCTCCTTTTTCTAGGCCCCTTAAGTGTGTTGAGGTCAGAGTACATTTCTTCATCGGCTGACCCTTCCAGCAGCTGTGCCGCATGTCTTTCTTGTGGTAGCCCAGGTGCTTGCAGACATCTTCTTGCGTCTACCATCCCTCATAGCCTGTTTACGGAGACCTCTTCGTGAACCCCGAATTCGTTGTCGAAGACGAGCCCCCTTCAAGTGTTCTCGACTGCCCTTGTCTCGGAAGTCGTTGTCACCGGTGGGAGAAAACAGGGTTCCCCTCTTTGCAGGCAGGATCTCCATTGGCATAGGAACTTCGTCGCCTCTGTATGCCTGCTCACCTCCACTGCGACACTTGTCTTCTTCCATTTCCATCCGTTGCTCTTGGTCTTTCTGCTTATCCTCCTCTGTTGGTTCCTGCCTCTCCGTTTCTTCTGCTGTCACGATGCTATCCTGAGGATACTCCCTAAACCCTTCCTCTACAGCCGGCTCCGTAGCACAACCCTCATTTTGTTGCACCCTCCCTGAAGACGACTGCTCCTTGGGTTCCGGCTCTATCATGAGCTCATCCTCCTCTCTTGCACCTGACAGCTGAAACTCTTCCTCTGCTACGGCACTGTCACGTAGCTCCTCTTTCCAATCAGCGCTAACCCGTTCCTCTTGAGCCGGCTCCATTGCACACTCCTCATTGTGTTGCACCGTCCTTGGAGACGACTCATCACTGGGTTCCGCCTTCATCTCCTCACTCGCATCCGACAGCAGCGACTCTTTCTCACTCGGTTGACTCTGCACCACCGGTTCCTCATCCGCGATAGGAAAACGTTGCTCCGCCTCCTCCTGTTCCACTATCTCCTCTGTCGTGTCTTTGTCACTTGCCTTCTCAACCCGATCCTCATCACAGGACTCTTCCTGTTCAGCCACCGTAGATGGTCCTCGATCCTGCTGCAGCACATTCCTCAGAGACGGCTCCTCATTGGGTTCCAATTCGGCTACAGGCGAACTTCTCCTATCTATATCCGATAGCAGTAACCCTCCCTCATTAGGATTATCCTGCACCATCGGCTGCTCCTCTTCGATAAGAGACTTTAGTTTCGCCTTTACGTCTTCAACTTCTTTTTCCCAATCTAACATCTGCGTTATAAAGCCAGCTATCTTTTTTACCGGCTTGTCAAATTTCTCAACTTCCTGAGGGCTCTTGAAGGTTTTGGGCCGTGACTTTTTCGGGCGTCGTAGCAAATGGCTGCCGTAGCTTGCTGCAAGTTCCTCGCACAGTACTTTCATCAGGTCTTCTATTGTAGAAGGTGAAGTGGGCCTGGAGAACACTCTATAATGGCATTTTATAGCCTCTCCACGTAGAGCACCGACGAGATAATGGTAGCGCTCCTCGCAGTCCCAGACCATTAAGTCACCATAAGCTTGCAGGAACGAATGGTAAGCTTCCCACGTCCCTCTTCCGTCAAAGATTATGGTGTTGCCATATAGCGCCGGCTGCAGTAACTCCTCCATCATTTGCAGCGAAGCAAGCAGGTCCTCCCGTTTATCCTCTAAGAATTCTCGCAGTGTTTGTCTCCGATGAACAGTGAGCATGTCCTGGTGAGCAAGAGGTGAATCTTCTTTCGCGGGGCTGGTAGGCAGGGCTTCCTTGGTGGGCGAATCCATATGGGTAGTGGGCGCAGCCTGGTGGGCGGTGCTGATAGGCGTGTCTCGATGGCCAGTGGCTATGGCCTGGCGAGCTGTACCCCTTGCCTCCGCAGCCAGTCGCACCCCTCCCCTGACGCTGGTGATGTCCTTCCTCGGAGTCACTGGCATGGCTTCTCCAAATCCACTTCCGACACCAATTGTTGCGTGCTAGGTTCCGATTCGGAGTGAAACACCAGTCACTATGATTTAGGTGTTTATTCAGCCAGCCAAATAAATCCTAGGTCCACACAGAAGCCGTCAGCCCAGTCACAGAGTCAGAATCGTTGTCCTTAATCACGCCGTGGTCGTTGGTTCCTTCCGTAGATCAGAGTCCGAATCGTCAGCTAAACGTAGTCCTAGGTCGCGCTGTAGTCGTAGGTTTCCTCTAGTTCGCTCCGATGTATCGCTTGTATCGCTTGAGATCAACTGCGTCCGCTAGGCGCGGCTCGCCCGTATTTATATTCGGCCGGAAGGGGCTGTGGAACAATCCCGATAGTCGCTCTCGTAAAAATCATGCGCAGTTAGATGTCCACGAAGTAAACAACTCGTTGCTAAGGCCGGTGTTCTCACGGTGTGTGCACGGGATTATGTACTTTAAGTCCTACGTGCAAGGGTCAATCTTGCGTGTACTCTGTGATGACGCAGCTTTGTTTTGTTGCTACGCAACCCCTTTTTTTTGGTTGTTTACGTCGCCGATCTATTTTTTTGTATGTGAGCTTTCTCGAACTGGACTTGTTTATTGTTCTCTATTTCTCTCGAATACTCGGGCCCGGCCGCAACACTATTATGGACAAAAATGGACTACATACAACTTGTGTAATCATAATCAGATATTTTATTGCCTTTATTGGGAGTCGAAGTTTTGTGATTTTAATATTCATGAGGAAAGAGGTTCAGTTTCATGATCAGAACCACCCCGTAAAGTTTCGAAAGAGGTTCAGTTTCATGATCAGAACCACCCCATAAAGTTTCGCCAGCTGGTTTAAAGTCACCCCATACGTAAAAAGATGAATAAAAATAAAGATAAGCTGAATTGGAATTTCAGGGCGTACAGTGGCAGCGCAGTGCCACGTAGGTATTTATGTGTGTCGATAAACCTTTAATATGGTTTCTGTCAGAACTTAATCAACATTTCGCCGTGTCAAATCGCAATTGAATGGCGGCTCTATTATATCGCAGCGAGCTCCGAGCGAGAAGGACCCCCTGGGAACGAAACCCACTCGCACTTTTTATGAAGGACGCCTTTGTCTAAGCATTGTCGTAAATACAATTACCAGGGAAAAAAGATTGTCACAAAAGTTCCCACAGACGACACAGCGACTACGTTAAGAAGGGAAGAAATGTAATCTGGAGAGCGGCGATTAAACCTGATACGAGATCAAAGTTGTCCAGCGGAGCGTACCACCCGGGCCCCCGCCCCCGCACCCCGCCCGCCGGGCTCCGAGCCCACTGGAGTGAGCTGGAGATACAAATACCAACGCAAAAGTCATGTCGAAGGTAGGTTACAAGCAGAAAACTTTGACGGAGTTTGTGGTTTCCTTGTGATAGAAAACTGAAGCACAAGCACAACTGAAACATATAGTTTCTTAATGGTTTCTTATAATGATGAGCACAGGACTTCATGTCCTGCGCATATTGATAGGGCTGAAGAGTTTCTAATTTATTTTTTATTTTTTTAAGAGTCTTCTACTTGAGGCTGACATAGTCACTTAAGATGATCTAAAGTCTAAACCTAATTTTAGATAAAAATAAATAAAAGGGTTTCCATTCCACGCTGAAAATGTAACTAGGCATGAGTAACACTACTTGACGACGTTTGTTTGACCCTGTGTTTATCGTGCACACAAATTAATCTCTATAATATTCGAGGAAGTACATTCACGTCACCCATACCTCAAAGCCTGAAAACGAAAGTTTTCAATCAGTGCGTCCTACTCGTGATGACATACGGAGCCGAGACGTGGCCACTCACAGTGAGACTAGTCCACCAATTTAAGGTCGCTCAGCGAGCTATGGAAAGAGCTATGCTCGGTATTTCTTTGAGGGATCGGATTCGAAACGAAATAATCCATCAGAAAACCAAAGTTACCGACATAGCCCGGCGAATTAGCAAGCTTAAGTGGCAGTGGGTTGGTCAATCTGGTCATATCTGTCGTAGAACCGATGGCCGTTAGGGCAGAAAAGTTCTAGAATGGAGACCACGAATCGGCAAACGTAGCGTAGGGCGCCCTGTTACTAGGTGGGGTGACGATATTCGTAAAGAAGCGGGCAGTGGTTGGAGGAGGAGAGCTGAAGACCGAGCTCAGTGGCGTGCCATAGGAGAGGCCTATGTCCAGCAGTGGACTGATACAGGCTGATGATGATGACATTTACCGTGGGCTGGAAAAGAATAGCAGCAAGATAGGTAAAAACCTTACCTGTAATATAAGAAAAACCTTACCATAATATTAATTTCCGACATCGTTTTTGTAGATTTAAATTGTAGTTTGGCTTTGCGTTTGCTCTTTTTTTGCAGTTTGTTTAAAGAAACAGGGAATTAAACGTCGCATTTGCAAACCAAGTTGTGAGATGGAAGGCACCAAGGCCTGTTTACACTGGAACATCTTTTCGGGATGTCGTATGATGCACGTCTCGTCTCATAGCGAGCCTTTGAAGTGTCTGTGTTACTTATCAGTCTGAGAGGGACATCAAACGCAAAGTGTCGTCACGCACCATTTGGAACGCGTATAACGATAAAAATGGGCGGACTTAGAGTAAGGGGGGGGGGGGTCGGGACGTCACCGCAGCAATACTGGGGAAAATATAGCGCGGTTTTTATCATTTATAGATAGATAGATAGATAAATGCTTTATTGCATACTTAACAAGGTAAGACCAAAACATACAATACAAACTTACAACCAAAAATGTGCAAGGGCGGGCTTATCGTCTTTTTGTTTTGTTTGCTTTTGGTGTAAGTACTAATGTATTGCGATACATGTTGTGAATAGACTTTGAATAGTCCGCCTGACTTCAAGTCTAAAAGAGAAATGGAGATTTTGTTGCATCATACTTGACTCGAATCAGCTTAATTTATTTTATAGGTTATTTCTGCATCAGGCTAGTGTGATATAGTATATCATTTGAGATATGAAATTGTTGCAACGTTTCGGTACATTAATCACTTTATCCGCGCCTCACGGTTACACACTCGTAACTCGTAGCTCCCGACAGATGCGTTTGA
The DNA here is from genome assembly GCA_949987775.1 of Aproaerema taeniolella. Lineage (NCBI taxonomy): Eukaryota > Metazoa > Arthropoda > Insecta > Lepidoptera > Gelechiidae > Aproaerema > Aproaerema taeniolella. The sequence continues at coordinate 17,901,661 of OX465262.1, forward strand.
ATGTGGCTCTCAGAATCAGAACGCGCAAGTTTTTCTGTAGTCGCTGTATCGCGGCGTGAGATCGCGGGACCGAAATAACCCCCGAGTAAAAAGCCTGACAAATACAAACTTGCCATTATGAGTGCACGGGGCGGAGGGTTCTGCACAATCGGCCGCACCTCGCCTCGCATCCACAGCGCCGCACCGCGCGCCGCTCGCTTTGTGTTTCATTGTTGTCATCATTTATTTCGTAAAGCGCTCGAAGGGGATCAGCTTGAAAAAAGTCCGGTCTCTACGAGTTTGATAATATAAATGGCTTTCGATTCTTCCAAGATCTACTTTTATGTGTATCGTATTGGGGATGTAGGTATATAGCGACGGCAGAGTTTTTATTAGACGAGGGGAAGACTAACGGATAATATGTAAAATTATATATAGACGAAAAATAAACCCTATCGCGGGAACCCTATCGTAACGAACACGCACGCACGTACGATGTATGCATTCAGTTCAGTTGTAAACTAGTATAGGATTCCATTCCATGTTCATACATCACATCACAGAGCAGAGCTGAACGTGTATTTGTGTATACGTATATGTTTGGCAGATCGCAGTCTTTCGCCGCTCCTCTCCTCTCCACACGCAGCTTCCGATCCGAGAAGTGATCGACTGCAGCCGGTGGGACGTCATTTCATGCCTTTTTTTCCCTTAAAATAATTGATCCTAGTACCTATTTAGCTATCTCGCGCAGTTCTTTAGCTATATTCTCGACGGCCTGCTAGATTGTAGCTAAGACCGACCTCATTCTTTATTTAAAAATCTTGTAGCGTAGGTTAGTCGAGGGCGTAGTAAACTCACCTAGAAGATAGCTTTTCAATTATTTGAAAGTGTTTGTTTAAGAAAATACCTATCCCTTTTTGCCTGAGATACAGGTATTAGGTAAGTTAACCTAGTTAAGGCACCTATGTTATTTTCGCTCTAAATTATAATCCTTAGCCTTAAGGCGACTACAGCACCCGATAAAGGCAGCATACATAGGAATAGTGCCATCTCCGTCTCTCAACAGGCCTGGGCCGGCATCGGCAGTGCGAACAGTGTCGATACACTTAAGGCGACTACAGCACCTAAATTATGATTTTATGATGCGTAGATAAGCATGACGCACTGCATTAAATCGAAGAAAAAAATACTACGGTAATATTCAGGACATAAACTAGATAAGATGTTTGCTGAAAACATGATTCAGCACTTTTGGTTCGATAGAAAAAGCTCACAAAGTCGCCTCTAAATACCCAATATTGTGTATCTTTTAAGCTGTAAAAACGATAGAAAAATGCACACAGGAACTTGAATTTGCTATCAAAGTGTTCGTGATTGAACACTCTCGTTAAGTAGTTAACGCATTTTTCGATTTAAGCTGTTACCTTTCCATAAATCTCATTTTTCTAACTTTTGAACATGTTTTTACGCACGCACGCTTTCATAGTCCGTAAACTTCGTGTATCGACACTGTTCGCACTGCCGGCCCAGGGACCTTATTCTCTAAGTGCGATAGTGATAATCAAGCTGTATCGCAATCTTATCGCAATCAATTACTGTCAAATAAATTATAGATGGAACAGGAAATGGCCAACTTCATGTTATACTGTCCGAATTCTCAAGCTGTTATAACTGGAACAAAGACAGAGAATGACATTTTGAATGATATTGAATGAATGTAATTGTCAATTTGTCAATTATTTTCATGTTATTTGAAAATTTCTTATGAAATGTTTTGTAATTATTCAAAAATACTAATGTTATTTAACAAGAAAAAGTAATTTGGGAGATACTGCTCTCTTAAAAATTAATGAGGTAAATAGAAATAGCCATATTGGGAAGTATTGACATGCTTTTAACCAGAAAAAGGGGTTGTTTTATATTGTTCTGGTGTTTGTTTACTTCTGAGAAATACTATTATTATGTTATTTTTCTCGTGTGATTGATAAAAAACATGATTATTGTTACGCAATTATAGCAAAGTAAATGTATGTATACGTACTTGTGGGTACTTTGGAATTTGTTGGGGGAATAATGATGCATCTTACGAGTAAATATGCTTCCACCACGGCGGGCTGTATATAAAAAAGTGCAAACATTTTGCAAAAGATCGTCAAGCTGTACCATTTTTATAAATAAATAAACGCTACACACTTAGAGGCCCACACTAAGGTTTTCCCTTGTGTCGTGGGTCCCTTGGAAAACACAAAGACAAACACAAACACCCATGACCCGAGAACAAACATCTACTTTTTACACAAATGTTTGCCCCGGCTGGGGATCGAATCCAGGACCCGCCGATCAAGAGGCAGCGTCACTACCACTTGACCAAACCGGCTACATCAGGGGTTCCCAACCTTTTTTTGTCTACTGCCCACTTTAAGAATAAATTATTTTTTAACGCCCCCCTTTTTAAACATACTTAAAAACCGCTAAGTACTGATTATTGAAACGCAACTTTATAGTATTCGGACAGAGTATCTTTTATTGAAAATAAAACAAACATAATCAATTCTTATATAAAAACTAATGTGAAGGTTGAATCTGATGCTGTTCAATAAGTTTGTTGATATCAGGTTCCAATTTACTCAAAAACAGCCGCAAGTCGCCACGTTCGGTAACACGCAAACGATTTCTCTTTTTAGTAAGCAGCGTTGCCACAGCACTAAAACCACGTTCACACAAATATGACGATGGGAATGCTATCAAGAATCGTTGAACAATTGACCACAATCCAGGGTACAATTGCAGGATCGGTTTTTGAAGCCAAAATTCTTGATATCCATTTTTGAACTTGATTTTTATTTCTTCGTTTGTTGTCAATTCTATAAGTTCTTCTTCCAGCTGAGGTGACATTGCTATGTTGACATTTGAAAACGGATCCAACACCCAGTCTGGTATTTCCAAGTTTAAAATGTCCTGGTATCGTTCGGTGAAGTCAATGTGGAGGTTTTTCAAATGTTGGCAGTAGGCAAACAAGTCGTCGTTACTGCAGGATACTGATAAATTCGGAAAATTGTGAAACTCACGTCTGCCCATATTCTTTTTGTGCAGAAGCAGTTTGGCTGCGAAAGCAGCAACGACATTTTTTGTTTTAATTAAATTTAGTTCATCGCCTTGCAGTTGGAGGTTCATGTCGTTGAACAATTTATACAGGTCTGTCATGTAAGCTATATCATTCTTTGATTTTATGAGCTTGTTGCGCAGTTCTGTATCTTTAGTTTCCAAGAACTCTATCACAGAGTCAAACAGGTTGTAAAATCGAATCAGACAATTGCCTCTTGACAGCCAACGAACTTCAGTATGAAGCAATAAACGGTTGAAATCTTCGTCATTAGTAACACAAAGCTGATGAAATAATCTATCATTCAAAGAGCTGCTACGGATTTTATTGACTGCTTTGATGACATATTGCAGTGATTGAAATAGTCGTTCACTTAAGTTTCTAGCAACCAAATGTTATCTATGAATAACGCAATGTATAGCAAGGACATCTGGAATTTTATTTTTTAAGTACGCTATGAAGCCTTTATGGCGCCCTGTCATAGCCGGAGCGCCATCCGTAGCAACTGATATAATATTTTTCAAAGGAATCTCTTTCTCTTCACAAAACTTTTCCAATGTATTGAATATGGTTTCGCCTTTTGTATCTGTCTCCAAATTTCTGGCAAACAATAGTTCTTCACGTATTTTCTCATCTTTAATAAACCTCACGTAAGATAGCAACAACGCTTCATTAGTTGGTAAAGTGGACTCATCGAGCTGAATTGAGAATTGACTAGTCCTCAGATGATTGCACAATGATTCTTCAATGTTTTCAGCCATTTCATCAATTCGTCTTTGCACAGAATTATTACTCAAAGGAATTTTTCGGATAATATCTGCGGCCGGTTTATGAAGCACAGTAGTTATTACTTCCTTTATTGCTGGCAAAATTAACTCTTCTCCGATGTTGTGTGGTTTGCCTTTTTGAGCAATTAACAAAGAGATATTGTACGAAGCTCGAAGTCCGTCGTCATCTTGCTTAGCAGCCGCCGAAAATAGTTTTGATACACTTGGCTGAATATTATGCTTCTTCTCTAGGTCTTGAAAATATGCTACATTCTTGTCTTTCTTATCTGGATGCATTTTATTCAAATGATCTTGCAGTCTTGAAGGCTTCATTGCTTCGTTCGAAAATGTTTTTAGACATAGAAGACACAAAGGCGACGACGGGTTTGTGGGATTTTCAATAAATCCAAATTTAATATATTCCGCAGAGTATTGCCGTCTCTTCTTTTTTACTTCCGACATTGTTTTGTTTTGAGAAATACGTAAGTGTTATAATGAAGTACTGCTTATCTATTATGCGCGAAACCGCAAATGAAAATAAAATAAATTTACGTCGTTTATATAGGATTGCATAAGCAGCACGCACCAACAGGAATAAGACAAACGTGCATAAACTCGTTTATCTCATTCGACGCCCAATCGTAGTCGACAAGCAAGAACAAGTATTATAGAACCAGCCGATTGATACAGGAATGTACAAATCGGATTATTTAACAAAAACTTGTTAAAACATGATTGCCCGCGGTCTATTATATCGAACCGAGTTTGAGCTATATCTTAATTAATATTAGTTGATGTTCACAAGATGTAGTCGAGAGTCGAGAGCTCAGTCGGTGTCTAAGAGTCTTCCTAGCTAGGTAGATGAAATTATAAATCGACCCCAAAGCCCTACACAACGCCCCCTTTTTTTTCTGGGTCTCTTACCGCCCCCCTTTAGGCCTGCAGCGCCCACAAGGGGGCGTTATCGCCCACGTTGGGAAAGACTGGGCTACATTATACATTATACCCCTGATTATGGATCATATTAAAACCCTAAGTATTTTTGATTGCTTGACGCTCTGCCAACCCAAGTGTTAGTACGTATATGTCCAATACAGGCGGTCGTCTCGTATGCCACTTAATATTTAACGTTCTCAAATCATGATTTTTTTAAAATAATGTATTAAAATCATTATTTAACACAATTTTCCAGATATTCAATGTTCATCATATCAAACGTCTGGACATGCAAATAAAATAACATATTTTACATTTTGACAATGTCTGAACTTCCTAACGTGAATCCTTTTTTTGGAAATCGAAGTTTTAACTGCAAAACGATGACGAGATGAAGTAAGAAGTGTTTCCCAAATTATGATATTTACGTCTTAACACACTTCTTCTTATCATGTAGGTATAGTCAAGTGTGAAGTGTGTTTACCCACTGAAGATTCCAAAAAGAAGTTCGGTTGAGCTTGTCCAGTCCAACAGTGGGTTCACATAGTACTTATCAAACAAAAAAAAACCCTGTGAATCAAGAACCAATAGCGTATTTTCTTAAACCTTTCCGTAGCCTCTGAGTTAGTTTTATCTGTAAACTAGCTTTCCGCCCGCGGCTCCGCCCGCGTGGACTACAGGTTATATCGTGCCCAACTGTGGGATAAAATGTAGCCTATGTCCTTTCCCAGGCTCTAATCTATCTCTATACCAAAATTCATCAAAATCGGTTCAGCGGTTTAGGCGTGAAAAGGTAACAGACAGACAGACAGACAGACAGAGTTACTTTCGCATTTATAATATTAAGTAGGGATATAAATCCCATTACACATTGCAGAAATGTGAACTGAGAGCCATTTTTAATATTGTGATATATGCCTTGGTTGTTGACTTCAACGAAAAAAGAAGTAATATCTAAATGGGTGCCTTTAATTTTGAAGTCGGTAAACATTTTTATAAAATTTTTATTTATTGTATGTTTGTTTGTAACGAATAAACACAAAAACTACTGGACCGATTTTAAAAAATCTTTCACTATTAGAATGCTACATTATCCACGAGTAACATAGGCTAGGATATCATTTTTCTAAATTCCCACGGAAACGAAGTCCCGCGTCGGAATCTATCATGAATAAAGTTTGATAAGGTACTTACATTACAGACACTTTAAGTAAGTGTTCCTAATAAAATCAATAAATTGAAAAATTATAATGACAAACATATTATTTGAAGTCTTTACCTTCCTTACAGCATTAAGATAACTCTATCGTATTGAGCATAGAAAAGCATTTTTCTTACTTATATTTTCAAGCGCACGCTGTGCTTGACACTTTATAATATACTTATTAGGGCATATGTATTTATGTTTATTATTATTTATGTTTAGTTTCGTAAGTATAATGTTTATAATTTAATATTTTATCTTTCACCTCGGATAATGTGTGGCTACCACTCACTCTCACCAATCACCCTAAGGTAAACTGGTAGATAATGCCATTGGGCATTAAGTCCGCCCTTGTACTTTTAGTGCATTAAGTTAAGTAAATAAATAAAATAAAAACTACATTCCTGTGAAGTTGTCCAAAATCCCTTGAATTGTTTTTTTTTGTGAAGGTTTAACTAAACTCCGTCCGTCTCAAACTTTTACGTTTATAGTACATATACATATGCTCATCCCTATAATCCCTATCAGGGTAGGCAGAGCATCAGTGGTTTTAAAACCACTTGATGCCACGTTTGACATATATTAGGGTTTTAAGATGAAAAATGATGTAAGTGGTGAGAGGTTGTCAGCCTTTTGCCCACAATACAGCAAAACCCTCGCGTCTCACTTACTGACTTTTACAGTATGCCTGGGAATAGTAGGCAGCTGGCACATTCTATGTTTTTCTATTACTCCCAGTCTAGTATGGAAGCTACTGTAGCTTCCATGCTTCCACGTTTATAGCAGGGTAGGGTCATAATTATTCTAAACTCATTATTATTATTTTGTGAAACAAACTACATAGGTACATTGAATAGGTAAACAATCGGACGCACTCGCGTTAATAATAAAAGTAAAATATATCAAACATATAAAAGCTTGTGCTTATATCTCAGAATGCATATGATAAGTTAATTTAAAAATTGTTTCTTTTTTACAGATTTTCTCCAAGCACAAAAATCAAAATTCAATTTAGTTCATGTATTTTATTTTAATATAAAAGAGCATTAAAGTTATTCAAGTGTGGTCATTTTACATCTTTGTTACTTATTTTCAAGAGCTGATATCCTCTCTTGAACCTCCACGTTTCAAAACTTCATAATATGTCATGTCACTCATTTGTACCAACTTCGACGGCAATTGGATGATGTCTCGATAACTGAAATACAATAAAACTTTGTAAAGTAAAAGATAACTACTTTTAATCTATACTAATATTTAATTAAAGAGGGAAGATTTGTAGTTTTAAACGACTTCAAAAAACGAGAAGGTTGTTCGACTGTATGTATGTTTTTTTTAATGTATGTTCACCGATTTATCCGCCATTTATGGACCGATTTCAAAAATTATTTCACCATTAAAATGCTGATTTATCCCTGAGTGACATAGGCTAGGTACTACATCATTTTTCCAAATCCCCACGGGAACGAAGTCGCGCGCGAAAAGCTATCATGAAAATAGTTTGATAAGGTACATCATTATACTCAGCCCACATCAACCCACTGCTGGGTATGGGCTTCTTCTCTGTAGCAATAATCGTCACGGTTCTGTGCTAACCTCATCGATACAGGTCCCGTCATTTTGACGATATCTTCTGATCATCGGGCTGGTTGGTCTGCTCATTGGCCTTGTTGCTCCCATTGGCCACCATTCGAGACTGCCTTGGCCCACTGTCTGTCGTTCCTCGTATGTATAAGATACATACTTGAAGTATTTACAAATGTTTGATCCTGAATTTGTAACTTCGCATTTTCGTGGTTTTGTGTGGATGAAGTTAGAGTGTAGACGTCATTTTCTATCAATTACCCTGCAAACAGATTTATTAATGAAAATTATGCAAAATACCTTTGATGTTGTAAATATAATAGACTTGCTTTTACCCGCGGCTACGCTCGCGCAAAGAACTATTTTAGTCACCCATTTCATTCTTGACACCTTGATTTTCGAAAAATCCGGAAACACTCGTCCCTTTATTTGCCTTAAGGTTAATCTTGACGAAGTTTCGAGTTAAAATAACCAAAAAAACTGTTTTCTCCATACAAACTCTGAACCCCCATTTCATCACCCCAGGGGTTGAATTTCGAAAAATCCTTTCTTAGTACTTACAACCTTTACAAAAGACACCTTTCTGCTAAATTTTAGTTTTCTAGGTCTGAGGGTTTGGGCTGGGTGTTGATGAGTCAGTGAATCAGGACGTCCAATTTTATATATAAGAAATTGTATATATAAGAAGAGCTTGATATTTAAACGATATTGAGTGGCTTGTGCCTGAAGTTGTGGTTTCAAAACCCTGCGCACGTTTGCCATTCTTTACAAAATATTTTTTTTGCAATATTTTTTTTTTGCTTTCTGTTGTAGTGAAGGTATAACATAGATGTATTATCGTACTATTAATGTAAAAAAACCTGTTATTTACGGGACTATAACATAACCATTTAAATATCATATTTACAAATAAAATACTTACTTCTACGTGGACTGACGTTGACAAATTTTGACACTTTTGATAAACATAGAGTAATTATAGTAAAAAGATAAAATGAACAATAGACACCTCTTTCATAGAAAAATAAAAAAAGTTTTATGTGTTTTAGAGTTCTGTACTCAAAGGGATCCATTTGATTTGGCAGTAAAACACGAAAAAGAAAATAATAATAATCAATTTTTATTATTTATTACGTAATCTCTACAATCCAATTACAGTAGTAGGAGGAAGAAGAAGACCCAGGTTTTGTTATTGAAGTTTTGTAGAATGACGAGTTCTTTTAAAGATAAGAGACCTGGGAGGAGCAAGTTATTAACTTATTACTGATCTTGGAAAAATGTTATTGAACAAGAAATGTCTTAGCCTTGTTTTCTAGAGCCCGGCCTTTCCCGAAACACGGCAATAGGCCCGGTAGTACCACATTGGTACCGAGGCAAAGGTCGCAGTCTTATGCGGAACGCTACATGCGCCTGCACCATTACACAACACAAGCAAATAGTGCTATGCTATTTGTCTTTATTTTGTATTATTTTGACTAATGAATGGTTTAGTGAAATTAATGGAAAGAAAAACATAAATTTACTACGTTTCGGATGGCTAGATAACTCATTTTGGCTCTGAGTTTCAGTAAAATTTTATTGAAACATATATATACACTGAAGCCTAAATCCCTGACGGAGTAAGCAGAACATCATAATGGTTGTAAAACAATTACATACCTAACCTACATTCTGACGGTCATAATATAAGATAGAACATGAATATTGTTTTTAATAGGTTGTCAGTTTTTCAGCCACAGCAAAACCCACTAACTGGCTTTTAAAGTATCCCAGAAAAGAGTTGGCAGCTGGCACAATATAAGTTTCTCGTAATTATAGTCTAGCATTTAAGTAATTATTACCATCAATATTTAGTTATTGACCTCAGGTATACAGAGCAATATCCTCTTTTAACGTTTTAGTATTTAACGAATTACTTATAACATATCTAGGTATGTACTGAACCTAATTCAAATATGAAGATTTTTTTATCTAAAAGTTTAAAAGATGGGATCATGAAAAGAAGATGATAATATTAGTTACAAAGCTTGTTTTCAGGTCAGTGTATTGGTTGCTACGTGCTGTCTCACTTTAATTCACTTTAGTTACAACCCCATCTCTCTTTAACTTATTTTTACTGTACATGTCATTTAGTTGATCACCGTGTAGAATGAATGTATTGAAAATCGCAAACTTCAGACAGGAAGTACTAAATGAACGAGAAAGCGAGACGAATATACAAGAGACAAATATATTAAATTAGTTACAGACACGAAAGAATTTGGTAGTTTGGCAATTTATCAGCCAATGAAAACCTGTCATACCTATATCATTCAGTGGTAAAATATCATTCATTTTCAACATCCACTTTTGCTATTGCATTCAGTATCACTATCACATTGAATTATCGCAATCACTATCATTATCTCTATCGCAGTTAGGGAATAAGCTTCCTGGTCTGTTGAAAGACGGAGATGGCACTATTCCTATGTGTGCTGCCTTTATCGGGTGCTGTAGTCGCCTTAAGTTTTTACTTTTAAACCATAATTATGAATAAATTACTTGATTTTGATTTGAATTAAAAGTGAAGAGATATTGTAATTATGAATACAGACGCAGCAGGCACAGATACAGATCAACTTAGGTAGGTAGATTCACAAACACATCGGCCGGCTACGTGTAGGTAGTAGAGGAGTGGCAGAGTATTGTAGGTCCAAGAGATGGTGGTCGCGAGATGCGCGCGTGTTGCGGCTGTGATGACGTCATCACGACGCCGGCGCCCGGTTCCTCCGAGACCCACCGCTCACACACTTCCTTTCTCCTAACCATTAAGTACAGATTGTTTTAATGATTAGAAGCGTTTCATTTTAATGATGGTTAAGAATATAAGTGCAAACGTTAAAAAATTAGGGAAAAGTATTCTGCCAAATTTATTGGACACCTCTGCATGCCAATTGCCAGTCGCCGGTAGTCCCGCGCCGCGGTGGGATGGCAGCTCTCTACAAGTTCCGTTCCGTGCAGTGTTCCTGCGTGTCGCACTATCTCCTCACGCACGGCTCTATAAATATTAATGCGAGCAATATCTCCGCATTTATTCCGGTCCGGCACTATCAGCAGCCGCACGCGTTTCAGTTCACTCGTTAGTTAGCGCAGCGAGCGTGGGAGTCGCCAGTCGCCACACGGCACATGTCGCCCGGGCCCACTGACCACTGCACAGGGCTGCAGCAGAGATAATCATGAGAGAGCCATAAAAATAAATAAATATGTATTTTTTTATTACGTAGTTGAGCTATTCTGCCCGACACATGGGCTGACTTTAAATTAGTAAAACTTTAGGGGACGATTTCCTTCATGAAACTGAATAACTTTTTCCAAGGTACCTGTTTAAAAATTCTAAAAAAAGAATTGATTTAAGTACGTTCCTTGGGGAAAGTTGTTCAGTTTTGTAGGCTGACTCACATCCTTAACATTAAAATTCGCTAACTAATTTAAAGTCACCTAATACGATGTATATGTATATGTATATTGTATAGGTATCATATATATAAACAAATAGAAATCACACTCGTTCTATTCTCTGCTTTCCTTAGGTCCTATACTGTGACATGCAATTCATACTCTAGCTACAATGCATCCGAAGCTGCGCCATCCCATATTCCCATATTGAACTTCGCAAAGGTACCTAATCACAATGACGTCATTTATATGACGTCATGTACGTACATATAGGTCGGTGTGTGCGAGGGGCGGGGGGAGATAGACATGTCCGCTAGAATTCGTAGCTTCAACACAAAGCGTATGTCAAACGAGAACCCTCTGCTACCAGCGAGCGTGCGACATGTCATAAGTATAACTTCACTGAAGTTATACCTATGACATACCTATTTTGTATAATAAAGTTTTAATAATGTACATTATCATTCTGAATGTATGTACACTACAATACAATACTCGGTTCATCCAAATATATTTTAGTGAGTGATAACGACTCATGCAGTTACTCATGCCACGGCATTTAGTCATTATTTTCAAACATCTCAACTTTCTCTATCTAGGTAGGTATAGATGTTTTATCAGCGCCATGTTTGTGTTACATAGTAACTAGAAGTAACACTCTGTAAATTTATTTATTTTTTTGCCTTTAATATTTATGCTAGCTATGTACTTACTCACTTTATTTTATTATTAATTATCTAGTTTTTGAGTACCTACATAACTTCATTTCGACGATCCACAGGTCATGGCAGAATATCAGTGTTTTGCTTTTTATAAGAAGTAAAACGTTAACGCTGAGTCATGGCCTTTTTTAATTGCTGCAACATACAATTCTTTTCAGTAGTAGGTAATTTGTTTTAATTCTTGTAAGTAGTACATCTTTTTATTTTTATTTCTTTTAATCTTAATTTTTGTTATTGTTTTGATATGTGCGTTTATTAATTTGTTATTATGGTTTGTGTTTTCTATAATTGTGTGGAGCAGGCTTCTTAAAATAAAACATTATTTTATTCTATTCTACTCTTCTACACTATAATCCTTCCATTACCTACTGGTAACTGGTACTTAACTTTACTCTGGTGCATCCCATTTTGTATGCTCTTTATAAAAATACTATACCTTGTAGCAAACTGCTACAACAGTACTTTCTACTCTATTGGGCCTTTTAATCATTCGAAAAAAGCAAGGCAAAATTGTATTACCATTGCCTCCTATGTAGGGCTGCCATCCGTCCGGGTTTACCCGGATTTGTCCTAGTTTGGAAGACGTCCGGGGAGCGTCCGGGCGAGGTTTAAATTGTAGTCCGGGTGCTACCCGGACTACAATATAAGTATGGGTTTTCGATCAGATCCCGTTCCAATAATGTATTTAAAACCTACATACCTAAGAAGGTTACAAAATAAAGCAAAATTACTCACTTGTCGTCACAAGGACGATTAAACACACTATTTCATGCAACAAAAGAGGCTTAAAATTAAAGTTTTCTTCTATCAAGTACGTAAGTAAATATATTTTAATTAAGATGTAAGTGAATGAAAAAAGTATTGAAACGTCCGGGGTGAAAGCTTCCGGTCCTGGGGGGCAGGTTTTAGAGATGGCAGCCCTACTCCTATGTAATAGTAATACTAGAAACTGAGAACATAGGGGGCACTGGTAATTCAAATTTTGAAGTGCCGTGCCGTGCCGTTCGAATCATTAAAAGGTCAATTTTTTACTTAAATATTTTTTTTATTTCTCTCAGTAATCAAATGTAACAATATAATGTATGGGAATGAAATTAAATTAACTCAGTATTGATGAGAGACCTGGTGGTGAGATAGGCGGCTAGCCTTAATACCAAATGTAGCTTTCGTTAGTGTTTTTTCCGGAATTTTTCAAAAACTAAATAAAACGTAATTTTTTTTCTTAATTAAGTAACTAGGTATCTTTCCACTTATTTTGATCAAAATTGGTTCAGCGGTTTTAAGGGTAGCGGGCTGTCACTTAAAAAACAGCTGATATTTAGTTTTAGCAGTGTGGTTGTGATAAGGTATGATAGACGTAAAACGTATTATATAAGTTACAGGGACTTAAGGCGACTACAGCACCTAAATTACGATTTTATGAGGCGTAGATAAGCATAACGCACTGAATTAAATCGAAGAGAAACTACGGTAATATTCAGGACATAAATTAGATAAGATGTTTGCTGAAAACATGATTCAGCACTTTTGGTTCAATAGAAAAAGCTCACAAAGTCACCTCTAAATACCCAGTAGGTATTGTGTATCTTTTAAGCTGTAAAACGATAGTAAAATGCACACAGGAACTTGAATTTGCTATCAAAATGTTCGTGATTGAACACTCTCGATAAGTAGTTAACGCATTTTTCGATTTAAGCTGTTACCTTTCCATAAATCTCATTTTTCTAACTTTCGAACATGTTTTTACGCACGCACGCTTTCATAGTCCGTAAACTTCGTTTATCGACACTGTTCGCACTGCCGGCCCAGGCCTGTTGAGAGACGGAGATGGCACTATTCCTATGTGTGCTGCCTTTATCGGGTGCTGTAGTCGCCTTAATTATCTTTCCTGCAACTTCTAAAACTTGTAATGAATACATTGTAATGGTAAGAGCCCCTCAGTCGCCGCCGCAGCCGCAGCCGCCGCGCCGGCGGTAACGAGTCGAGCCGACGGAGCGAGATAACCGACCGCGCGGCGCATCCGTCTAACTACACGGAACCACTTTTAAGGTGCTTCAACTGTATCGAATTTCAGCCACGAGCAAAAACTCCGGCCTCCACTGACCGACCTTGTGGTGACGACACAAAGACTAGTTTCGCTCGGCTCCGTGGCCGTGGACGAGAGAGCTGTCGTGTAATGGAGCCGCGGGGGCTATTACTATTTGCTGCACGAATTCGGTTTCGGAGAACTTTAAAGAAACGATGGATACCAATTATTATATTACCTATCTTTTTGTTTTTTTGATGCCCATTATTGTTTTGAATGATGACCCTTTAAAATTGATGGAATAGGCAAAACATGTTTTAGTCATAGTTTATTATTATTTTTTACCTAATAGTTCTCCAAATTGTATATGTGAATGTTTAAATAGTCCGTTCCCGGAGTGCTAATGCTAGGCTAACAGGCACCGGCATGCGGTCGTTCGTGTCGTCAACTCAGTCTATAAAAGTCCTTCTTATTTTCAATCCCGCGCCTTCCTTTAGGAATTCGTTTCCATACGAACACTCGATACAAAACTGCACTTATTCTTGCATACTTAACACAAATTAATAAGGTTAAGGCACATTTAAGGTTTGGTAAAAAATTGCTCACTCGCCTCTTCTTCTCTGACTTTTCCAACAACATTTTTGTTATTTTTTATGAGTTCTTCCATTTTAATTTCACATTTATGAGGATTTTTACTACCTACCGCCGCATTTCGGATGATCGTATATGGCCATATTGTTTTTATATAGTCACGCAGGGGAAGAGGGGAGGACCGGGAGGTTGTAAGACGACGACACGACTGGTTACGTGGTGGGGCCAGAAGTTATACTGAAGTATACTGAGGCAGCGTCACGTACGGGCTCTCAGCGTCTCGTCACAACTTGCTCAACCCTCCGTTCCATTCCTTTGCCGGTTTCGAAAGTTGTCAAATCGATAAAAAGTCGACATTTTAAGTAAAGTGAATGTCACTTCTTTTAGCTTCCTTTCACCTTTCGAGTAGAGCATAAAGTAATGTCCCTCGGGCTCTAATGTAGTGATAGTGATGTAAGTGTCAATACGGTAACTTGTAGTTATAGTGCCTACCACGAAGTGTAGCTAGGCAACAAATAAATAAAACCGTCAGTTGGGAAAAATCGTTCTTCTGTTTTCGTCACAGTGCCCCTGGCGAGCGATGACGAGGTTTCATTGCGTATTGATTATGTACGATACTCGTATGACAGAATTAACAAAACCAGCGGTCGCTCGTGCTGACTACCCGACTGCTGCTGTTGTTACAGTTAAACGTTCACTTTATTAAGTAGAAAGTCCGGTCGCTCGTTTTCGTGCCAGTGAAACGCAAATGCAGAAAATTATAGAACAAAGTGATTATTTTACGTACTTAAACATTTTAATTATTGCAAAACTGCTGTTTTTGCAATCAACGAAATGCTCACAAGCGCTCAATGATTAGTCGATGACTAATTGACGTTTACTGAAACGGGGACATTGATTTTAACGTCTTCTAATGCTAACATGTTCCTTTCAGTGACTCTCGCTTCAGGAGCTGCGTCTGGGTTATGGTGGTAAGACTTGATTTCGTCAGTTTGTTTATTTTACGTTCTCAACTAACGCGAAAGCACAAAGAGACAAAAAATTTTTATTATGAATAATTATCATTATTAGTAGTGAAGCAATCGTAGCCCAGTGGCGCTCGCTGATCTCAACCGATCAGTGAGGATAAGCAACGTAGACAGAGGCTGGGAACCTGATGGGTGACCAAAGTGGCAATTTATCACGAGCGTTTCCGTGCTTCGGAGGGCACGTTAAGCTGTCGGTCCCGACTGTTGTCGATTGACTACAGTCGTTAAAACCAAGTCAGAGGCCATTTGGCGGTTTGAAAACTCTGACACCAGGGTTAGCCAAGCTAGCCACATACTTGACTATACCCACACGATGAGAAGAGAAGTAGTGAATGATATAGTTTCTCGTTCTATTTTTTTTATGACATCTTCCCCAACGTGTGTTGCCTGGCTCCACTTTCCCGCGTGACGCGCCTCACATTATGTATTAGGCACACTGGAATACATATTTATAGAGCTTCTTCATGATGCACATTCCTTAGTAGCACATATCATCACAATAAATTAGGTAAATGTCGTGATGTTTGTGTCCCGCAGCCTCGCACGACTTTTTCATAAATAAATAACAACTGTAGTGAGGCACAGCGGGTGTTGGTCGATGGTGCCGCGCCGCTGCCGTGCGGTGTGGCTGTGGTGCAAGCTAGCGGGCACGTGTATTGCTACCGTTTTGGTTCACTTATGACAGTAAGTACATTATAAATCTAGACTTCGCTTCAATCTTTTTTTTTTGTTGGAATGTACAAGAAATCATTCAGTTACCAGTTTTTTAATTGTTTACTTACTTAACGTTATCTACCAATTCCTGTGTGTTGTATGCATTAAAGGTGCGCGTCGAGGCGCTGCCGGTTGGTTTGTGGAAATATTCAACTTATTAAAAACACTCCGAACGATTTTACGAATTCTTTAAAATTATTTTTCCTTAAAAGTTTTTTGTTTAACTTTTACTTTGTAGGTTTTATTATGTTGTGTTGGTGTACAATAAAGTATATTGTATTGTATAGAGTAAGCATCTGCCTTCTTTAGTTTAATTTAATTTATTTTACAATGGAGTAAACATTTACAACATACATATTATATGATTATAATAAGTTGTGTCATCGCATCGCATATTGTATTGTGATCGTCATAATCAGAGTGATCCGGCTTTACATGGCTAAAAGTAAATAATAGAAAAGTGTTTTTTTCCCAGAAGGTTAGCTTTTGATTGTTAGTTTTGTAATCGATTAACATATAAAACGAATGCCAAGTAAATCGATACTTTATTGGTCGGGAACACGACTCAAGATCAGCTAACATTAGTTGTAAGCATTACCTTACAATAAATTGAGTTCAACTTGTTTATTGTGTAGGTAGGTTTGTGCCGAACCTGTTACACAATTGTATGCCGGAACCACTGGATGCTCTGCCTACCCCGATAGGGATTATATGCGTGAGCGTGTATATGTACAGTACAGTACATAGGCCGGAGCGCTGGACGCGCCCACATGCCCGTCTTCCTAATAGTTACCTTGTTTCTGTTTCTATTGAACAAGCTGTTCGAGGTAGAGTCGTCATCGCGCGTGTGATGCGCTGCGCACTTTAATTGAAAATAATTTATCTGAGGTGAATGTAGAAAAGGTTAGCGACAGAACACAGTGCCATCAGGGTGAGCCGGGCGGGGGGTTGCGGGGCGCGGCTGGAAGGGGGAAGGGGTGGCGGGGTTCAGGTTCAGGTAAGCGCTCTCTTCAATGTTGTTTGATCACAATCATTATTTCCTTTGGCTTACCAGCGACGGGCGGCGACCCTCGCCGCCGCCGGCAATCTACTAAAATAACAATGGAAAAACGCACCCTTCACTACCATGAATTATGCATTGTTAAAAGAGATTTCATCCAAACGAAGGCAATTTCTTTTAAGTACACTTGAAATATTTTTTTTGAATAGTTGAAAAGTATTCAGTTTGCCGGGGTGGTTCCCAGTCCCACTGATTTAATTCTATTCTTCTCGACCAAGTTTACGTTAACAATTTTCAGTATTAGACGATTGTTAATATTAAATATCCTTATCACAATGCGACTAAGTAGATATCGTGTTATTCAGTTGTTTCGTCCGTTGACCAGCCTGACGGTGACAGACATGGTGGGAATTAGGGTTTCAATTAATTTGTACCTGGCCTGGGTGTAATACATACTTTTCTCTGACTTTCAGAGTCGGTGGGATTTATTTTTGTAATAGGTGGTAACATAGAATACAGCGGGAGCACGTTGCCAGCAGATGTGTTGGTCTGAGTTCCCGATCCCTGCCCACGAGGGAGTACTGGTGCGCGGTTCACACGATCCGGGCAAGTTTCTGTTCGATATGTGACGTCATCGAGGGGCACGCGAGTTCACATCCGCAAATTATTAAATAAAATATTTCTAGTACTTATTTTGCTGTCTTTTGGACCAGTTAATCTGCTTACCGTACTACTTTGTGAGATAGATAGGCTTAGTTGCTGTCAAAAACCTCGCGAATGAAGTGACACTTTTTCATTAAGGTGTTATTTACCGACATGTTTAATAAGTACCAAGGGATTTACACGCACTCGAACAGTAATGTAGTTTTATAGGTGTTTTAACTAGGATGTAACTAGGTAGGTATGTAGTGTAAGCGGTATCAATACAGGCGGCGCGGCGCGACGGGTGTTCACTCCGGCTGCACAAGTCGGCCGCTGCTGGCTGTCACCGGTTTTTGTGAGACTAGATTTCCATCACCGGACCTCGTCTCTAATCGATCGACTTTTTTCGCAAATCCGTTAATAACGAGCAACAGTGTTAGAAAAACTGATGGGCAAAAAAACGAGGCCGGAACGATAAAAGCGTTAGTTATTTATTTAACTAAAATAGGTACCTATATTGTTTAAGATTCTCGCGGTCATTTTCATTTTAAACCTGTCGTGGGAAGAACCCGTTATAATATGTTAATTTCATTTCATTTTAAACATAATAACTAAATATGCCTATAGAATAGAACCCGCATAGGGTTTTCTTACTCGAGTTAATCCCAACTGGCCATCATCCTAATTCGTCACCCAATTATTCTCCTTAGTTCAAGTTTGAATTGGTCATCAGTCAAAATTAAATCGATTTTTAATTAATTTGCATTTCCCAATCAGTCACCGCTCTGTAAGCATCCATTCAATAGGTACGGTGAGTTAGGAAAATGTCATCAATTTAACGTATTAATAGGTACGGTGAGTTAGGAAAATGTCATCAATTTAACGTATTAATCGTATTATACAGGGTGTTAGGGATAGCTTAGTACATATTTACTTAAATATTTTGCTGTATTTTAAATGTGGTTGATTTGATGCTCTGAGGAGATGTTTACATTACATATTACATAACATTAATTACATTACATATTACATAACATTAATCCCATAAGGGAGAAGGCAGAGCATCAGCATCCCTATCACTGACTTTTACAGTATGCCTGGGAAGGGTTGGCAACTGGTAGACTTTCTAAGTTTATCTTAGACTCCGAGTCCAGCGTAAAAGAGGGATTTTTCTTATTAAATTTTATTTTCAATGCTATAATGGATGCCTAAGTTTCGCTATATGGATTTTAAGAAGTATTTTAAAATTATTTACATAAAGTAATACAGTAACGGTTGGGGACATACATACATGTTTCAGTTCAGTCGTAAGTAGCGGTGTCTCAGAATCAATGGTTCCTGGGTTCGATTCTCGATGAAAGCAAGGGCAAAGGTTCGTGTAAAAAGTAGATATTTGCTCTTGGAAGTGGTGTTTGTACCAATATCAAGGGACCTACGACTGAAGGGAAATCTTAATGCAAGTCTTTGGTTTTAATTTTTATACTATTTTAACCCTTCGCGTGTTAAGGGTAAGTGTAATCCTATAGATCTGTGTGCCAAATTAATTCCACCAGTAAACGATTTTTGAGTGTTACACATGATTTATAATTTAAAATGCCGATTTTAAGTAATGTGAGTAAAACCGTTTCAATTTTAAATTATAAACTACTTAACTTCTCTTAATTTTGGATAGATCTTATATAGAACCCCCTCCAATTAGACAGTCAACTGCAACCCAAAATATTAAACCGGACATGGCGAAACTTTAAGGGTTCGTAGTTTACTACGGAATCCTAAACAAACATGCGCTCATATCTTCGCATTAAACAGATAACTAGTGCTTGAAGCTAAACAAGTAGTGTTTCTTTTTTTATTATTTTAGATATTATTATTATTTTATTATGTTTCTATTAGTAACAAACACGGCGGTTAATATCATTGCACTTTTGATCCTGGTTTGATATCAGCGCTAAAGGTATAAAGGTAGTAGCATCATGCTAAGCCAGCGCCAATAAAACACTGGAATTTTCTTTGAAAACGCTAGGATGAGCTAAGAGCCTTAAATCGTAAACAATTTTGGAATGGTGTTTTTTTTTGCTATAAGTTTGCATTTATGAAATAGAAAATTTCGTTATTTGTAACGACTGCAGGCCCGCTCCAGGGAATTCCAGTTTTTCCAGGGTATCTCGGCTATTACTTTACCGAGTGTCATCCTGGACGGTGTCCGAACACATTCTAAAAGGTTCCGCTCAGTAATTATCAATGTCTAGGTCAAAACCTAATTTTCCCGTACTAATAGCAAAAAAAAAAACTTAATCCTTGCGAATGGAATTCGGTTATATCGTGCTCCGGAAAGAACTCATCTTAAATTCGGGAAAAAGTAATCTATGTCCATCCTCACTTTCCTGTTTATAATTTTAGTAAAGATAGGTCCCTTATTGCTTGTTTCAACCACTGACTGATGCTCTGCCTCCCTAATGATGTTCTGCCTCCCCGACGGGGATTATAGGCGTGAGCGTATTTATGTACCTACTTGCTTTATTTATGTTCGTCTCTAAGTACCTACAAAACGTAAAGTAGATAATTCGATTTCAAAAGTGGATTCCATTTAATTGGTTGATTTTATTGAATTGAAGTAATCGAAATGGAGATCAGCAGTTTGAGCACGATGTGCTCGCGCGCAGAATGCGCCGCAGCCCTATGTCAAAATGTCAACATTGACAACGTCAGAGGGCTCTATCAAAGTGAAGTTCACCGTCAGTTCGTCACGCTCGAGCTGCAGAATCCTTTATCAAGACAGTTTTGTTTTTCTCTCGAGGGACAAGAAATCATGAGTATGAAACAAAACACTTCTCTTGTCCCGTTTGAATAATAATTCAATAAAAGCATTTTATTCTGAACAGTCTAATGCCGACCATGAAGTGCGCTTGTTTATAATTCAAGAAATGTTGTTTTCATTTAGCAAAAATAAGCAAAACTAATAGTTTATTAGGGTTGTCTGTAAAAGTTCAATGAAATATATAAGTTTCTATAGCCTTATTTGAAGAAGGCATCGATTACTTTGACCGGCAATTTACGACTTTAACCCTTCTTTAACCTTATTAACTGTGGCACTATTCAATTCAAATAACGAATAGCGATTCCTTCAGGGAATTTCTACATGTTATTTTTGATCGTAGGCTTTTATTTTCTTTCATTACAGCCATTGAGAGTTTGCTAGGTAATAATAATAACCTATCGGTTGTAGGCAAATGATGAAAATCAGACCAAAATGTAGACCGCTTCAAGGCAGATTGATCGTTTAGTTTAGTGGCCTGCCCTACCGATGCCGTGGCTCAGCGAGTCCCAACCGCCGCCGCCGCGGTTCACGCAAAACGAATCACGATACAATCAATGCTTTACTACAATGGTCTCGCTCTAAGTTTTATTTCCTTGAATAGCGATTCAATATAAAGCATTTCTTTCCCAACGCTCATTGTGGATTATTCACGACTCATTGTGTACGTGCCCCTTTCAAACAGAAAATAAAGCATAGTATGAATAGATTGCTTATGTCGCTATGCTTTTGTCCGAAAAATATCTTGGAAGCATTGTAGTTTTTAGATAGGATTTTAGTACTTCTCAACTAATTTTAAGAGCTCAAAAGAGTTCTCAAAAGAAAAAACAATTGATCGAGGAGTAAGTATAGGTTAGACCTACCTTTGTCTTCTGATTGATTTAATATTTAATGTAGTAGCTGCAACGGCGCAGCATAGCGATCTAGTGACATAAAATATGTATGTATTTGTATCTGAGTATCAAAGTAAATTTGCGACCCGTAACTTGTGTTAAATTAACGAAGCGCTATTATGAAGGTGTTTAGCGAACCAGCCTCGTGGTAGGTAGGTATAGGTAGGTACCTAGTACACGCGCGGCCGACGATGGGTTTACCGACACCCGCCCACCGCTTTGATTAACGTTTTTTTATTACCTTATTACTTTATTAAATAAAACTATGTAATTAGGGATTTTTGTAAAAAGATAGTTATATTTTTGGCATTGGACTATGACACAATATAATACTATGATATGCTAAGTAAGCGTTTTATAAAGACTTTTACATGCCGAATATTTGTTAATCAGACTATTCATCAGAGGACTCTTTATATAAATTTAACAAACATAACTGTTCACAAAATGAGAGTAGACTTGAGTAAGAGATACAACTCTAGTTAACCACTCAGGACTGTTCTAAAACTCATTATCGCCTATTTCAAAATTACTAGTACTTTTCTCACTTTCTTTTTTAACTATAGGTACATTATATTTAAGTATTATTCATTAAACATAATACAAATTTTGAACATAATATTATCGACATGATATTTTATACAGAAATACGCAATGAATCAGCGACGGTAAGTACAGGAATAATTTTACCATGAAGCATAATCTGCTACTTGCAACTCTGCCTGCGAATAAATATTATTGTTGGTGGGTACTTGTACCTACACGGCACGGCCGGCGGTTAACGAATTCCTCGGTCCTCAGCGAAACAACACATAATCGTCCGTCACAACAAACACATAAAAACAACGTTAAACAATATCAACGTTCATAGGTACTATTTGGTATAAGGTTCGCTCGCGGGCGCCCCTGCACTTATCACACTAACTAATTACAACGAAACATCACAGAGAGCGGCCGCCCTCCTCCAGTAGCTACAGCTACATGTAGATGGGGAGCTGCTGCAGCGCGCGCTTGTCGAAGCGGTCGTAGGGCGCGGGCAGCCGGGCCATATCACAGTCCAGGGCCTCGGGCCGGTACGGGTGCGGCTTGAGGCGGGGCCGGCCGCTCAGCGCGACCAGCTTGCCTCCCGCCGGCTCCCCCGCGTACGACTCGAAGCGGAAGTCGGGGGCCGGCGCCTGCTGCGGCGCGCGTTGCCGCTGCGCCTGCGCCGGTGCTGGTGGGGCCACGGCCGGTGCGGGGGCCGCACGGCAGCAGCGCCGGGGCCGCGCGCGCCCGCGCTCTGGGGCCGCAGCCGCCGCCGTCACGGCCGCTCCCAGCCCGGCCTCGCCCCGCGGCAGGTTATTCACGAACGGCACGCGCCGCAGGCTTTCGAGCCTACGGAAGTGCGACGGGTGGATCATCAGGAGCGGTTCGATCTTAACGCCCTGCGGCGGCTTGGCACAGTCGGGAAGCTCGTATTCGATACTGCAGTCTACGTGTAAAGGCACCGAGTAATCCTTGGGGGCGAGCGAGGCAGGCCGCGCCTCCCGCCGGAAGCGGTCGGCGCCGGCGAAGTCGGCCTCGCTACGGGCGTAGCCCGTCATAGCGATGCAGCGCGGCCTCACGGCATGCGGCCGCGGGCGCGCGCCGATCAGCTGATCGTTGTGGATGAGGGCACTGCGCTACGCGCGGACGTGCGCACAGAGCGGCGCCGGGCGCGGGACTGCCGCCGCCGCGCCTGCGCCCCCCGCCCGCCTCCCGCCGCCCCGCTGCAGCCTGCAGCCGCCGACCGCCGCCGCCACCACAGACGCGAGCGCGGGCTGCGCGGGGGGCATAGATCGATAAAAAGGCAGTTTCCCCTCCCACCTGCATCGGCGGGTAAACAGCTGATTACATTTAAAATTAAGGAAATCGAGTAGGTACCTGATTTAAAAACACCGCCTAATATCATAGAGTATTTACACCCACTGTCTCTTAAAATAAAGTTTTCATTCACGGCCGGTTTGGTCAAGTGGTAGTGGCGCCGTCTCTTGATCGACGGGTCCTGGTTTGATTCCCAGTCGGGCTAAATACATATGTACCTAACAGGGCAAATGCAATACACCAAACATTAAAACCAAACGCGTGTGGGAACCTGAGTTGCGTTGCGGCCGTCTGTACTTTACTATAACTTTAGTAGGTAGGTACCACGTGAGTGTACTGCAAATAGGTTTTGGAATAAGTACATATACCTATACCTAACCAGAAGTTTCCTTTTCATGAAGCCGCTGCACTGCCGCGAGGCTGCTTCCAGTGGAATTTTCTTTAGGAAAATTTACATTTTTTTTCATGTTTTTCAATATTTTTTGCTTTAAAATGATTTTTTTAAATTCTAATAGGTACAGTCAAGAGCAGGTCACGCTTTACTACCAGTTTAAGCTGAGCTCTGATCTATACTGCGCGCCATACAATGCAGGGCCGGTCCAAAATCCAAAGTGTCAAGCTTGACGTGCTCTTGAGTGTACACTCAATAAAACACAAAATTAATAGCGTAAAACACAAAAACTAGCAATGTACAACATCGCATAAAGCCGGGTCCGCAGCGGCAATTTTCTTTGATGACAAAACGCGGCGCGGGGGGCGCGGTTTCGCGGTAGGTAGGTAGGTACGTTGCGTATCGGCAAAATAGGTAAATAATGAAAACTTCTTAACGTGACGTTTTCGGAAAAAAATTAATTACTTGTAGTCGCTCGTAATTATGAAAAAATTCCACCATTTAAGTATTTGCTAAGCTGTCGTTTTCTTTCTTTCTTTCTTTCTTTCGTCCGTTTAAGTTACATTCATAACACCAATTCAAATAAATAACTATGAACTAAATTCTACATAAGACGATTCGAAAGATATCGCAGTCGATCTGAATAAAGTGAGTGATCTAAGGCAAACCCTAAAGTAAGGGCGCTTGTTGGTAGGTACTAGTGGTGTACTCTGGTGATTTGGAAGAGTATTATTTCGAACACCAACTAACAGGCCAACGAAACGTATTGGAGATTCAATACAATACGCGGTGCGGCGCGCGGTGCCGGTGGGGCGAGGTGAGCGCAAGTGCGCTGACAGTATCTAGAGTT